>BSQZ01000119.1:252500-260000 GCA_033239005.1 Lamellibrachia satsuma | reverse complement strand
CAAGTGGATGAAGTAAAACGAAATACATATAATTTAAGTGATATAAAATATGCGTTGTTTCATGATATGTGATATATTATAATTTATTAACATATTTTATTTGAAGATTATTATTAGCGTTCTTCTAAAACAAGATACGTCATACTATATGATCTTAATTACCCAATTAATGTGATTTGATACCCAAAATTTGATACCCATAAAATGTGGCAGTGTGTTTAGTGCCCCCCCCCCCTCGGGGGGCGTGTGCTCTACCGTGAGGCCCACTCATGGGGCAAAACAAACAAAGGTGGGCACTTACAATATCATAACTTTTTTTTCTTATATTCCCCCAACCGATACATTTATTCCACTACTACAAAATCACATTCGCATATTATATACATTATCTTCCTTTTTCTCAGTTTCTCGTGGTCACTGTACACAGGTCTGCTTTGGCAATAAGGATGTTTTGTATAAATGTGAAGCTCAAATTTTAATGTGCACAGCTTATCGTGTGTTTTGCTTCTACGCATTATTCTGATGATAATTTCAGCAGACACAATCCCATTGACCGTGTGGATGTTGTTGGACCAGACTTAAAATCAAGATTCGTATTTTTGTTTCTATATAGCAACTACATGTCAAGACCAACCAGTTTTTACTTTACTTGCCGAATTAACTCGTTGCACCATGTGGATGGCATATTCTACTGTTCTGGCTGGCAACTATCACATTTGTCACTGTCATGAGAAAGCTTTTGTAGCTCTACAAATGCAATATCACAGGAGGTACTGAAATGTCCGTGTTACTATCGCACATTTTGTTTCTATTGAATAACATTAGGCTTCCGACAACGTAACATCAGAGGTATTAAGAGTCAACGTTGCCAGTAGCCTAAGCATTCGCCGGCGACCTCCGTATGCACTTGATGACCAGTGTATGCACTAGTGAAGTGGAAGTCCTGTAAAACCGAATTGCTACCGAAGTACATCCGTCTGAGACGGCCACTTGAGTTGGTTGCTTTGACGACCTTATCGGAAGTTTATCCGAATCGTCGTGTTGTGAAGCTCCCGACCGTGCGGTGATGTTACTGCGTCGTCACCACAGAGAACATTAGCGCTGATCCGATGCGGAAAACATCCGGCTCTGGCACTTTCAGTGTCTGTTCGTAGAGGAAGTCTTACACGGCGCCTGTCGTGACTGTTTGAAATAAAGGCGATAAAACGGGAAGGTTTGATAAATGTGTGCTTTTGTGGTGCTGGTTGTTCTATTCAGAGGAACGACGTGGTGATTTCAAGGAAACTATAAACTCCATAGCAGACATTGATTCATACGAAGCACATTTCTTGGTGACTCCACACAATGATGTTCCAAACTTCCCATGTCTGTAAAAAAACCACGTTCGCACTGTTGGCGCGGCTCATCGTTTAAGTATGTACTGTTTTTTAGGTGAACTTATCTGATGCATTTGGTGGTGCCTTTGCTACCTTATATACACGGGTTCCAACTATTCGTCGGATCGTATCCATTTGGCACAAATTTGCATTCAAAATCATATAAAGTGCGCACTTGATGAAAATTGTATTTCTTTAATACGCCACAACAAACGTTGCAAATGCAAGATGAATACGCTTTGTCCGGTGATGGGGTTGTTCTCACACCCGTCCTCGGGAGGGCTCAGTAGGTTCGTTCTAACCCCCCCTTGTGAGAATTATTTTTATTGTAACTTGTTTCAGAAATCATCCCATAAATTCCCGGCTAATTGCGTTATCACTCGACCACCCTTTTCAAAACCACGAGGGCAGGCCTGGTTCTGGGTTAAATAAGCAGGAATGGAAGCAACGATTACGTTCTACACCCGTAGGTGATTCGATAATGTAGGCAACGCGATTTGAAAATGCTCACACAAGTGCAAGCATTTACGAACCCAACCAGCAGCATTAGACTAGAACAATTTTCTAGAAAACACATGTAGAGAATTATATTATATTACAAAGAACACTTCATTTGGAAATGTCATTTATTTCAGTATTGATCGTAATGATTACAGCACATGCGACAGGAAGACGATGTGCGATAGGTTCGTGAGGCGAGACATAGCGATGTGAAAAGTGCGGGCTTTACACAGTATGATACATTTAACGTACTCGTTAATCAAACTAGAAACTCATGTAGCAGTTTCGCGCGCTTTTTCTTTTGTTGAACATTTACCGTAGAGTAGTTGCTCGAGTAATTGGATCGATAAACTCACAGCAGGAGGTGAAAGGAAATCCGGCAGTTTTCGTACTGTATAAATCAAAATCGTCCGCCTTCACTCGACTCGGATTTTACCCGCCCGCCCGCCCGCCCGCCCGCCCGCCCGCCCGCCCGCCCGCCCGCCCGCCCGCCCGCCCGCCCGCCCGCCCGCCCGCCCGCCCGCCCGCCCGCCCGCCCGCCCGCCCGCCCGCCCGCCCGCCCGCCCGCCCGCCCGCCCGCCCGCCCGCCCGCCCGCCCGCCCGCCCGCCCGCCCGCCCGCCCGCCCGCCCGCCCGCCCGCCCGCCCGCCCGCCCGCCCGCCCGCCCGCCCGCCCGCCCGCCCGCCCGCCCGCCCGCCCGCCCGCCCGCCCGCCCGCCCGCCCGCCCGCCCGCCCGCCCGCCCGCCCGCCCGCCCGCCCGCCCGCCCGCCCGCCCGCCCGCCCGCCCGCCCGCCCGCCCGCCCGCCCGCCCGCCCGCCCGCCCGCCCGCCCGCCCGCCCGCCCGCCCGCCCGCCCGCCCGCCCGCCCGCCCGCCCGCCCGCCCGCCCGCCCGCCCGCCCGCCCGCCCGCCCGCCAGTCCATGGATACACTAACCTGAGCGAATTAATCGATTTGTGAACGAGAATTTTGAAGAAAATCGGTTACCCATATTCAAGGGCACATAAACACACATAGAAATATTATGCAAACGCGTGCCCAAATATGCCACGAGGGGCAACATTCATCTCATTTCCAAATTAAGTTGGTAGTACGACGTAATGTGTAAAGCGCGCGCATAATTGCATTTTCTCAAGGAAACTCCTTCATAGTGTCGCTAGTGGTTGGGTTAATGAGTCGTTACACCTGTGAACATATTCTAATAGCGATGCGTGCAAATCTAATCTTTATTTTCATTCCTGAAAATTGAGCGGCATCAAGAAATATTTCGAAAGGAAATGGCACATCCTATGCATATCTAGACAGACCACACACAAATTATACTGTACATAAATCAGGTATACCACACTAGCATTTCCGTCGTTTCTCCTTAAAGTATATGTAGGGTTCTGGCTGTAAATGAGATTCCGACGCCGACAATCACGAATCGATACAACAGCATATACTTGTAACAATGGCGGTACAACGACGCACGGTCAGTCAAGCGTGTCGAATGTTTAAAGTCAACTCGGCGCACGCCACAATACGACCAGAATATCACAAATGACATATACACATGTTACAGTTGCGGAGGCGATGTCTACGCTTTAATGGCGCGTTGCAGAACAAACGACATATGACGTCATTCAAGAGTACAAGCCGATACAGCATCATAAAAACACAAAATACACACGCTCACTTGTCACTAGTATAAATATATGGTCGACTGATGAAGTAGTTGAGCGAACCTGAGTATATGTCCCATTGATGCACAAATCCCATTTTCTTCTTAGTCGTGTTTGGCGTTATCGATAGTTCTTAGCTTCCTAACGCATTCATTCACCTATTAATCATATCCTACTTATACTAATGATACACTTCTATGTTGACAACATTAACATTGTATATCGATTTCGAAATTACGTAGCCATTTTATTTTCATGCACCTTTGGGTTTGGGCTTCCCAAGATTTATCCACAATGAAAGGTTTTGTATTATCGTTATCCTGTTATTGGTATTAGTATTATTGTTTATTATTGTTTATTATTAGTATTATTGTTTATTATTGTTTATTATTAGTATTATTGTTTATGATTATAAAACGGCTTTTTAACTGAGACGCATCTCACTATTTAGGAAATAATACACTGTTTGTTGGTGTCACGAAAGTGTTACCAGTCAGATAATAAAAACAGCACGAGTGATGTTATGTTATGTTTGTTGATGTAACGAGAGTGTAACCATTCAGACAATAACAACAGCACGAGTGATGTTATGTTATGTTTGTTGATGTCACGAGAGTGTTACCAGCCATATAATAACAACAACACGATTGATGTTATGTTATGTTTGTTGATGTCACGAGAGTGTTACCAGTCAGATAATAACAACAGCACGAGTGATGTTATGTTATGTTTGTTGATGTCACGAGAGTGTTACCAGTCAGATAATAACACCAGCACGAGTGATGTTATGTTATGTTTGTTGATGTCACGAGAGTGTTACCAGTCAGATAATAACAACAGCACGAGTGATGTTATGTTATGTTTGTTGATGTCACGAGAGTGTTACCAGCCATATAATAACGACAACACGATTGATGTTACGTTATGTTTGTTGATGTCACGAGAGTGTTACCAGTCAGATAATAACAGCAGAACGAGTGATGTTATGTTATGTTTGTTGATGTCACGAGAGTGTAACCATTCAGATAATAACAACAGCACGAGTGATGTTATGTTATGTTTGTTGATGTCACAAGAGTGTTACCAGTCAGATAATAACAACAACACGATTGATGTTATGTTATGTTTGTTGATGTCACGAGAGTGTTACCAGTCAGATAATAATAACAGCAAGAGTGATGTTATGTTATGTTTGTTGATGTCACGAGAGTGTACCCATTCAGATAATAACAACAGCACGAGTGATGTTATGTTATGTTTGTTGATGTCACGAGAGTGTTACCAGTCAGATAATAACACCAGCACGAGTGATGTTATGTTATGTTTGTTGATGTCACGACAGTGTTACCAGTCAGATAATAACAACAGCACGAGTGATGTTATGTTATGTTTGTTGATGTCACGAGAGTGTAACCATTCCGATAATAACAACAGCACGAGTGATGTTATGTTTTGTTTGTTGATGTCATGAGAGTATTACCAGCCATATAATAACAACAACACGATTGATGTTATGTTATGTTTGTTGATGTCACAAGAGTGTTACCAGTCAGATAATAACAACAGCACGAGTGATGTTATGTTATGTTTGTTGACGTCACGAGAGTGTTACCAGTCAGATAATAACACCAGCACGAGTGATGTTATGTTATGTTTGTTGATGTCACGAGAGTGTTACCAGTCAGATAATAACAACAGCACGAGTGATGTTATGTGGTTGGTGACAGTAGAGTGACATCAACAAACAGTATGTTCTTCCGGTTATAAAACGGTTAATAAACACTTGAGCATACTTTTAACTTCCTACATTTGTACATTTCTACCGTTCGAAAGAACTGATGCGGACGTTTGACGCAGATTACATAAATCAGAACAATCACAGAAAACATACAACGCGTTCAAACATTCACGTGTCTAAACCAACGCGCATACTAGGTCGATTTCGAAATGATTTAAAAGTCAAATGGATTCTCAGAACGAGGTTGCCGTGTGTTATCTGGGTTGATACATCACGATAAAATGCTCTAAACCAACAAGTTAATCTTATTACCGTGATATATATCCAAATAGAGAATGCACGACACCCTCGTTCTGAGAATTGTATGTTAAACATACGTTTGTGAACATCGAGTGGATATCAGCATGGCTGGCCGTTGTATCATTGTTCATCTTGGTAACGTAACGCGATTATTTTGTTAGAAAACGCTTATCTATGCAACACGTATCGCGTTTTTATTTGATATAGTTTGTGTTTGTGGGGCTTCTGACATGACGGACAATTTCATGTTTCATCGAGACCACGACTGCGAGTGTGTTGTATATGAAAACCGTGTGACATAGGAACTCACGAGAAGGGCAGTCAACAGTATTTTACTGTCCCGTGTCAAAGTCTAATCCGCTGTAATACATATTGAACTCAGACTGCCTTTAATTGCTACGAGTGCAAATATTTCACGCCACTTCTTACACCTCATGCGTATGTATTATTCCTGTTAAGTGTAACTAGAGTATTGTCATTCTGGAAAGTTAAATATTACGACCACAAATGTGTTGTGAGTCTACGACAGGCTACTCGTTTCCTCTCTTTCTTTTCTGTATAAGAACTCTTTCCCACAGAGGACAATAAATAGATGGAACAAATTATCTACATAGTGTGTAAATGCTAGCAGCGTAAATATGCGTAAAAACTAAATTAACAAATATCTCAGATGGGATGGGAATCTCGTTAAATTAAAAAAAAATTTAAATGAAGTTTAACTGTTACTTCCCTGGTATTAGTAGTTGGAACTACAGGAAGGCGTACCTAATTATTACGAGCATGCGGGGGGGACCGCCGGCATAGTGTTCCAAGACAGAATCTCGCTGTCATCAGGCGAACACCAAACCTTGCAAGTACAGTGCGTTTGGACACTTGTAGAATAATCACAGCGAAACTGTTCGCCTGCAAGTATTTCGAGTACACACGATTAAGCGCGAACATGTACTAATGTTGGATAGACGAACACACGAACGAAACAATGTGGATAATCCCTCACAGCTATCCTCTCCCAATCAGGTAGCAACGGACAGAAGAAGCAAAATATGATAAATCGTGCGGTCGAATAAAACCGAATTGCCGCTGTGATTTTATCGGATGCGACAGCCGCAGTGTCATGCGGTCGTTTCGTCGAAAAATTCACGGCAATGTCGTTCAACTCGCTTCGCTCTCTCTCTGTCTCTGCTGGTCATTTCAGTCTGTCCGCGAGGTCATCGGACGGACAGTTTGCGCCCACCAGAAACGCATTTACAACCAGGCAGTGCGTCACTGAGACAACGGCGGCCAGATCGAGTGGCGCGCTCCATCGGCAAAGACGCCAAATGTTGAAAGCGATGTGAAGGCTGTTCGTTTGCCGCGAGTTTACGACTGGAGAAGTTGTCTCGTAGAGGTCTACGCGATTCGTCAAAGCCGTTGCATCATCCCTTGTTAATGGTCGCCGGCGTCATAGGTCGACTATAAAGAACGCGATTGCCCAGTTGTGTTTCTGGACCACCGTCCCGCTGTGTAGACGCTGCCTCGGGTGTCCGCGACCATAAACGAAAAGTGAGTGTCTTTCTGTTATCGCTAGTTTCGCATTGTTAATTTTTATGGAGCGCTACTGTTAGTGGGCATGGGCAGTCGACCCACTAATTCGACTCACACTTTTAGCTTACTGTAATCAAACCAAAGTCGGGAAATGCCAAAGAACGTTGCTAACGTTAGCCTGTAGAACTCAAATTCGGTTGTTTAAGATAAAGACAGTCACTGTCAGCTGAAGAAGAGGCTACGAGACGATTTTGTAAAATGTTGCATGCGATCACCATATATCGTTAGCGATAATTATTTCTTTGTTATCTTCGGAGGACACTGATCGGCATTATCATCGGATAAATCATTTAGATACGAAGACTTACTTACTGTGCGTGCACGTGCGCGTGTGTGTTTGC
>BSQZ01000119.1:245000-247500 GCA_033239005.1 Lamellibrachia satsuma | reverse complement strand
TTTCAGGCGTTCTTCATAACTAAAGTCTCTAAGTTCTGGAATAATTTTAGTTGCTCTCCTCTGTATGCGTTCAAGCGCATATATGTCCTTCTTACGATGTGGTATCCGCGCTTGCATAAAGTACTTTAAATGAGGTCTAACTGTTGCTTTATACAAAGGTATAATCAGCTTTTTTCCTTTTATGTTATGTTTCTCCTAATCAACCCAACAAATTGATTACCCTTTGAAGTTGCAATACCACACTGCTTTGAAACTTTCATATCAGCGTTTATAGTAACTCATAAGTACTTTACTTTTACAGTATTACCTAGATCAGCAACTGACATATTATAGTTTATATCCAAGTTCCGTGTCCTGTATGTAGGCATTTACATTTTCCAAAATTAAATAGCATTTCCATTTTTCAGACCATTTAACTAATTTGTGTAGATCGTTTTGTAAATGTTGTTTAGCACCATCAACGTTAACCTTTCTAAACACTTTTGTGTCATCCGGCAAATTTCAGTACGTTGCCTGTTGTAGTGTCGTTCAATTCATTGATATATATTAAGAATAATAGAGGTTCTAATTACTGATCCTTGTGGTACCCCACTCACAACCGATTTCCAGTTTGAAACCTCTCCATCTACTACAACGCGCTGTCTTCTGTCAGCCTTTGTTCTATCCAGTCGATTATGCCATCCCGGATACCATGAGCTTTCAATTTAAGTAGTAATCTTCTTTAGCACTTTGTCAAAGCTTTCTGAAAATGTAAGTAGATAATATCTACTGGCTCTCCGTCGTTTATCCAGTTAGTGATTTCTTCTAAAAACATAACATATTTGTTAAGCATGACCTCGCTTTTATGAATCCATGTTGAGATTAATTTAATAATTTATGCCTAACAAGGAGGTTCACCATATCGTCTTTAATTAACCTTTGTGATAATTTACAAATCACCGACGTTAAACTCACTGGTCTTTAATTATCTGACTTATTTCTCGAAACCTGTTTAAGTAATTGTATGATGTTTGCTTCTTTCCATTCAAAAGGAACAACTCCCTCTTTCAATGACAAGTTGAACATTCTTGCAAGTGGTATACTGATGTGTTCTAATGTTTCCATTAGTTGTTTTGGAGGAATTCCATCCACTCCCGGTGATTTGTTATCCTTCATTGACTTTATTTTCTGAGCTACCATTTCTGGAGTTACAATTTACTGCCCTAAATAGTTAGATTTTGCCTCCTGAAATTTAGCATCTGGAACTGGCAACGAACTAATATTCTCTCTGGTAAACACTGAACTGAAGTATCCATTTATGTCTTCAGCCATTAAAATCCCTTGTGACATTATACTTCCAGCATTGTTCGTTTTGTTTACTCCTCACATATGCATAAAAACTATAATTTCAGTCGTAGCTGCATTAAGTGCCTCTTTTTAATTTGCATAATCTTAATCCTTTCTGGTACACTTCCCACATAGTTTGCTTGAACATATTTCTAATAGCTGCTTTTGACAAGTGTTTTTTCGTAGACTGGTTTCCATGTTTTTTCAAGGAAACACATTTATCGATGATACTCTGAATTTCATATTTTATAGTATTCCAAGATCCAATTGTTGATCGTCCGTTGTTGCTGTTCGTTGCTTTTGTTTGTTTTCGTTCCCTTCACACTTATGTAAACGTGAACATAAGCAAGGCACAGTGTATGCTGGTGCCGTTGGTACTATTTTGTACGACACGATTTAGCCGAGTGCTGAGTTGTACAACCCACACTTGATGACATAGATTTTCGCGAGGGCATATCCATGTCCAGAAAAATTCCGGTGCGGCGATATTCTTCCAATGACTCGATGTTTTGGACGGTCACCTAACCTTATTAATTGTCGCCGCTTTGATCAGTGGCTTGTTGATAACAACGCTTCCATTACCAGATCTGCCCAAACTTCATCGATCAAGACATCGTCGTATCCGAGACACTCAGTTTTTGTACACGTTTTGCTAATGCTTCGCTCTTTGCCCAACCGATCACCACCAGGGAATACAATGGACACACATTGTTGAGCATATAATTGGCGATGTATAGATAGGTCAATTGACATCGACCACATTTTCTTGTTCATCTCAGTTAGGCCGTTGGCGACTTCTTGCAATCTATCTAGCCATTTCGAGTCCACAATCTGTCCACTTCATATTGTCAATCCAACCCATTTTTATTCTGCCTCTTCTGTTTTTCCTGGTCGTTCTCTTTCTATCCTGGTAAGTACTGGTTTTCTTTTCTGTTTTTTTTAATGGCCGTATTTAGCCAGCTTTGTTCTCTTAAACGAATAAAAACAACGATTACTCGAAATTATATTATATTACATCTTGTAGTATATTTCCGTTTTCGCAACGCCGAACTATTCATTAGAATTAAATTGATTGATTGATTGATTGATTGATTGATTTAGTTGCACATTAACCCGAAAATGTTACTTTGTAACCACTTTTCTAGCCTTCGCTTCCTTTTACATAAAGTACGGT
>BSQZ01000119.1:160000-235000 GCA_033239005.1 Lamellibrachia satsuma | reverse complement strand
TGAGTTGTTTTAAGGAGCAATTTGTATCCGGGTGGCCAAAGAAAGGTAAATATGCGTATCATCATAGGTGGTGATAATTTGCGTACTAATATATGGATGAATGTGAAGTTAGTAATGTACCATTAACTGTTGCGTCGATATTTTCAGCGGTCACCTTTCGCCAGTTCGTTGCGAACCTGCTAACGACATTGAGCACAATGACTGAATTGTCACACATTCGGCGGGACCTGCTGGAGATGACGCGGCGCTATGACGACTGTATGAAAGCTTGCGAGATCCCGTTCACGAAGCGAGACCAGAGAGAGGAGTTCGTCGTCTACTTCTGGCACCGATTCTACACACGTTACAACTCGGGTAAGCTCGCTACGGACGTCGTCTATCCCACAACGGCGTTTCTGTCAGTCGTAAAGACATTATAGA
Organism: Lamellibrachia satsuma; assembly: GCA_033239005.1. Lineage (NCBI taxonomy): Eukaryota > Metazoa > Annelida > Polychaeta > Sabellida > Siboglinidae > Lamellibrachia > Lamellibrachia satsuma. The sequence continues at coordinate 234,580 of BSQZ01000119.1, read as the reverse complement.
ACACTGAAACAGTTATTTAGGTCTAAGTCACCTTTATGCATATTTCCGGTTGGCGGCAGCACTGCTGAAACAGTCTGTCCACACGCTCTGGTATATTGTGCCTTGTACCCTGCATTGAAGCAAGGCCATCGGCTAAGATTCAAATTTAGACCCCCGCTGAATACATGCACATAGCACATGACATAGTGAATATGGGTAATTTTTATTGTTAATAACTAATTAGAATATTTATCTTGGCCAGAACCACTTGATCAGATATTGTAATAATGCCTTTTTGAGACGCAGGGGCTGCTTTTAATGCTGAAATATAATTTTCGTTTCGTGATTTTACTCGACCTCGGCTTCCGACATTAAACATGTTGATTAGTATTCAATACACAATTTTGAAAAATGTATTGATTATATACATACGGTAATATAGCAATGGTTAGTATCAATTAATGCAGTCTCCTTCATATGACCTTGTAAATAGCTGCTTTTGTTAACATGTTGAGGGCATTGTACGGTTTTTAGAATGTGTGTGTCATAACAATATATTGTCTTTCGCGTTACCCTTGATGTGTGTAGAATAATAGATTGAACATTCTGTTTACATTTGTATTCAGCTTTGCCTACCGTTGATGGAATGTACTACATTATGCAATCAAACATTTGTAAATGCTGTATTTAAAAGATGGCTGCGGCTGATGTAAGACAAAGAGAGATAACGAGTGAGGGGTCAAAGTAAGAAGGCCGGGTGGAACCGCGGGAGGGTAGAATCGCGGGAGGGTAGAACCGCGGGAAGGTGGAACCGCGGGAGGGTGGAACCGCGGGAGGGTGGAACCGCGGGAGGGTAGAATCGCGAGAGGGTGGAACCGCGGGAGGGTGGAACCGCGGGAGGGTAGAACCGCGGGAGGGTGGAACCGCGGGAGAGTGGGACCGCGGGAGGGTGGAACCGCGAGAGGGTAGAATCGCGGGAGGGTGGAACCGCGGGAGGGTGGAACCGCGGGAGGGTAGAACCGCGGGAGGGTGGAACCGCGGGAGAGTGGGACCGCAGGAGGGTGGAACCACGAGAGGGTGGAACCGCGGGAGGGTGGAACCGCGGGAGGGTGGAACCGCGGGAGGGTGGAACCGCGGGAGGGTGGAACCGCGGGAGGGTTGAACCGCGGGAGGGTAGAACCGCGGGAGGGTGGAACTTCGGGAGGGTAGAACCGCGGTAGGGTGGAACCTCGGGAGGGTAGAACCGCGGGAGGGTGGAACCGCGGGAGAGTGGAACACATGGAGAGCCGGATATGCGGAGATAGACGAAAATATGAGATGGATGACGGAAAGAGAGAAAGACACAGACAAATATAGAAATAAGCAGGCAGGCAGGCAGGCAGGCAGGCAGGCAGGCAGGCAGGCAGGCAGGCAGGCAGGCAGGCAGGCAGGCAGGCAGGCAGGCAGGCAGGCAGGCAGGCAGGCAGGCAGGCAGGCAGGCAGGCGGGCAGGCAGGCAGGCAGGCAGGCAGGCAGCCAGTCAGCCAGTCAGCCATTCAGCCAGCCATCCAACAGAAAGCCAGCCCGCCAGCCAACCAGCAGCAAACAGGCATGCGTACAAACAGGCATGCGTACAAACACATAAACTTACAGACATACACGTGCAGAAACAGTAATATAAATTGCCTCTTCCGTACTTTGTCAACAGCAACTACTAAATTAACTCTTGTAAATGGATACTTAAGTATTCGCGTCTCTCATCCATCCTGCAGGAAGGAAGCCAACGAAACAGGTGAAGAGGAAGGGGCGTGTCTCTTCTTAGAACGACTCATCTCATGATTAAGACATCTCTGTTCGACTGTTACCGACGCCAGCGGAAACATCTGCATCAACTGAACAAGGAAGCCATTTTAACAAGGGAACCCTATTTACGGAACGCTGTCAGATGCCTCTCATCGGCTGGGTCCTCGAATGTGGAGCCCAGTGACCACAAGCAGACATTAGGTTCTTTCTTACTCTGTTTCGTTAGCTCCCAGATGCAATAGAGGTTACTAAATATGCACACATGCAGGCATCAGTGCCTATTTGTGGCCACAAATGGCCACACATGTTATCGGTAACATTCACACCTATAATAATACTATATTCGTATCACATAGCCGTATTCCAGTCTCCACGCCACGATATTTGCCATGGGCGTGCATATGTTTGTTCTTGCCTTGCAAATTCTCTGTGTTCGACAGTTGTCAATGTATCCCCAATTCTAGTCCCACTGATCACACCGAAGAAGCCAGTTACACCATTACAATAGTCGTAATCTGATAGTGACAAAAGCATGATTAATAACCTTTAGTGGCAGCTGCGTCACATATAAATAAATAAATAAAATCTGACATTTATCAATGATAGGTTCAACGTGGTGAAAAAACGTGCACTGTTCAGACGTAAGTGATGTGCATCCATGTTTACTGCGTGCAAATACATCGATGTTATTTAGCCAATCCCTTAAACATATCTAACACGTAACTATCAGATAATTGTAGTGGTAAATTACATGGCGCCTAAACCGAAAATATATAGTAAATAATCACGAATACATTACAGTCATTGTATGAAAGTCCTAATGCAATAAAAAACAGGATAATCACAGAGATAAGTTGTGTTAATGTGTGATTTTGTTCATATAACCACCGCATATCCTCGTATGAGCCTCGTAATAACACAAACACCAAACATTCTGGTCTAGGTACCCGAGATTTAACAGTTTGATGATAGATCTTATCAACAACTAAGTTATCTTGTTATTGTCATATGTTAAATGTGTGATATGTTTTCCATTCATATAATTAACTGTAAACATGTATGTGAATAAATGGAGACTCGTGATTAATAATATACTAATTAAATACTATTGACGAGTATCATATACAGTACAGCGTCGTTAACTTTAAGTCGGAGGAATCGGGGAAACATTTTTTATGACACATGAGCACGCACGTACGTACGTACGTACGCACGCACGCACGCACACACGCACGTACGCACGCACGCACGCCCGACACGTATGACATGAGAAGTACAGGGCAGGACAGATTGCACACACACACATACACACACACACACACACACACACACACACACACACACACACACACACACACACACACACACACACACACACACACACACACACACACACACACACACACACACACACACACACACACACACACACACACACACACACACACACACACACTCTCTCTCACACACACACACACACACACACACACACACACACACACACACACACACACACACACACACACACACACACACACACACACACACACTCTCTCACACACACACACACACACACACACACACACACACACACACACACACACACACACACACACACACACACACACACACACACACACACACACACACACACACACACACACACACACACACACTCTCTCTCTCTCTCTCTCTCTCTCACACACACACACACACACACACACACACACACACACACACACACACACACACACACACACACACACACACACACACACACACGCACACACTCACAAATCCATAACAAATGAAACATAAAGTGATGTTTAACTTCTTTTGTAGCGTATTAATACAAACTAAATTAATGTACAAACGAATATTATTACTTTTGTGGGATGTGCTTTGATTAATGAAATGACTAAAGTAGGATGATATTAAAGAATTGTGATTACAGCGTTTCTTATTTTTTGTCTTATTATTATTAACATTATTTGTTATTACACAGGCAGCTATGACTTAAGTACATACATTATTTGTTATTGCACATTCAGTTATGAATTAAGTACAAACATTATTTGTTATTACACAGCCAGTTATGAATTAAGTACAAACATTATTTGTTATTACACAGGCAGTTATGAATGAAGTACAAACATTATTATAAATGCATGTTAAACTGGTTAGTTCTAAAAAAACCCAGAACCATTTTAATTTTTTCCACAAAACGAATGAAGCACGGTGCAAACACGCCCGGGTTAACACATGCTGTATGACACACCCACATTACTGTGTCTAGGCTAGCTCCCAAACAAAGCAATTCCCCATTTATTTTCACAACTTTAATGAAGCACTGTTGAAACACACCCATACTAATTTACATTGCATCTACATTTCAATTAGCATTTCATAGCAACGTCCGTAATTAGACGAAGCAGTGTTAAGGAAACAAACGAAATTAAAAATCAACATGCAACTGCAGCGGTGGTGCTGCGAATGCCTGGATACGGTGAAGCGGGCGTTTATTGAATTAGTTATGTTTGTTAGAAATACAGTAAGCTCTAGTAGACCTGATATTCATCAAAGTCCACCAGTGGTGTACAGTAGCACATTGTTTAGAACATCGAACTCTTGTTCGAGAGGACTGGGGTTCGAAACCTCTTGCTCCCTTTCACTCCACGTTACTCTCCAAACCTTCTAAATGAGTACCTGACAAGAGACATTGATGGATATATGTGAACAAATAACTTTCGAGCAACAATTGTAGCGTGGTTGATAGCGTCTCAGATGTGAGGTGTAAAGTGCTTTGAATGGTCATAAATACTGGATACCACGCTATAAAAGAACGTACCTTTCCATTCCACTGGGTGTCTGACTTTGTTAACAAACTTCTAATGTTTTCACATTTAAATTGACCGTGGAATTATTTTTGCTTGTTAGATACACAGCTCTACAATAGATGATGTTCTTTTCTACTACGTACCCCATGTGATTTTGTGCGTGCGTACGCGTGCGCTTGTGTGTGTGTGTGTGTTTGTGTGCGCGCGTGCGCATTCGTGTGTGCTTGCGTGCGTGTGTGTGTGCGTGCATGCGTGCGTGCGTGAATGTTTATGTCTCATATTAATATCTAAAAAAAATGAGTTGTACAATCATTGTGTAAGACTTAAATATATCTCCACAATGTTGCTGTAACCCTTGATGTACTGCAATAATTATAGTATTAAATAATTATAATTCAGCGCAATTATACCATATCCCTACATTATTGGAGACTGAAAGTACGCTACACAATGCTACATTGGCTCGATGGTCACCGGCCGGGCTTCTGCCGTTCGACTATTCCACTCAGCAACAGCTCGCTGCGCCGATTTGAAGACTCATCGTTTATACGGTGTTATGACATTGACCTTCGTATGAATGTCTGCTCAGCATTTAAACGAACTTATTAAGCCTACACTTTGTGGTGTCACTTATATGTCTCGTTGTATGCCGTACATAGTAATGAAGCGAAATGCTTGCACTAGACCGGCACGCAGTGAATGTATGTACGTTTATTCCATTAAGAAAACAAGGGAACAGATCCAGGAAAAAACACCTGTCAAAAGAAGCTATTAGAAAAATTGCTCACAAACAGATGCTGTGGAAGGTCTATAAACACACTGGAAATGTAGAAGACTACACCAACTACAAAGAGGCACTTAACCTTAATCTTAAAAAAATCTAAAATCTAAAAAAACCTTTGAAAAAAAAATTGGCAGGTAATATAAAAAATGACAGCAAGAGTTTCTATGCTTATGTAAGGAGTAAACAGAAAGTTCAAGATAAGGTCGGACCACTGGAAAGCAACAGTAAAAACATAATTTCAGATGGGTTCCAAATGGCAGAGGTCCTGAATGAGTATTTCAGCTCAGTTTTTACCACAGAAGATATCAGCTCACTTCCAGTTCCATTGACTAAATTTGAGGGCAATACATCAGAATATTTAGGGCAGTTATTTGTAACTCCTGAAATGATAGCAAAGAAAATTAAGAAGATGAAAGATAATAAATCACCTGGAGTTGATGGGATACCACCAAAACTGCTAAAGGAAATTGTTGATCAAATTAGTACACCACTTGCAAACTTATTTAACTTGTCACCTGAAGAAGGAATAGTTCCTTCAGAATGGAAAGAAGCAAACATTACGCCGCTGTTTAAGAAGGGATCGAGGAAGAAGCCAGAAAATTACAGACCAGTGAGTTTAACATCAGTTGTATGTAAATTACTTGAAACATTAATTAGAGACCACATGGTGGAATTCCTCATAAAACGTAAATTAATAAATACATCTCAACATGGATTCCTAAAAGCAAGGTCATGTCTAACCAATCTCTTATGTTTTTTAGAAGAAATTACAAAGTGGGTAGATGACGGGTCACCAGTGGATGTTGTCTACTTAGATTTTCAGAAAGCTTTCGATAAAGTGCCACATCAAAGATTGTTACTTAAACTAAAAGCCCATGGTATAGGCAATGATGTAATCAACTGGATAGAAAAGTGGCTTACACACAGAAGACAGAGAGTAATAGTAGATGGTAAGATTTCAAACTGGAAATCTGTTTTGAGTGGGGTACCACAGGGATCAGTGTTAGGCCCTATACTGTTTTTAATATATATAAATGATTTGGAGGATGACATATCTAGCAAAGTACTTAAATTTGCAGATGACACAAAAGTATTCAGAAAGGTTACTAATGATACAGATAAACAAAGTTTACAGGATGATCTAGAAAAATTAGTTAAATGGTCAGAAAAATGGCAAATGTTATTCAATTTTGGGAAGTGTAAATGTATACACATAGGACATGGAAATATGGACGAGGAATATAAAATGGGGGATGCTGTACTAGGTAGAACCACACAAGAAAAGGATTTAGGAGTAACATTTAATGCTGACATGAAAGTTTCAGACCAATGTGGGATTGCTGCTTCGAAAGGAAATCAAATTCTAGGCCTAATTAGGAGAACTATCACGTATAAGGAGAAACATCTAACTGTACCCCTGTACAAAGCAATAGTTAGACCACATTTGGAATATTGTATTCAAGCATGGAGGCCATATCGTAAAAAAAAGACATAGATAAGCTAGAACGAATACAACGAAGAGCAACTAAGATGATTCCAGAATTAAGAGACCTTAGTTACGAAAGTCGCTTATTACAATGTGGTTTGACAACACTAGAGACCAGGAGACTAAGAGGAGACCAAATAGAAGTGTTTAAAATAGTGAACGGTTATGAGGATGTTGATAGGATTTTGTTCTTCAAACTTAAAGAAGGCAGTAGAACTAGAGGACACAAAGCAGCATTAGTTAAGGAGCAGTGTAGGTTGGACATGAGAAAGTACTCATTCTCACAGAGGGTGATAAATGAATGGAACAAACTGCCAAATGATTGTGTTAATGCTAGTAGTGTGAATATGTTTAAAAATAGAATTGACAGATATCTGATAAGGGCGGGCTACACATAGATGAGAAAATTGTTGGACTCTCGATAAGCCAATGGCTTCCTTGTCCACTTGCCATCTGGAACTTGTTGTTCGAGATGGCAATCTTGTTAAATCTTGTTTAATTTAGCACAACTGGATTAGGGAATGATTGCATCCCAACTATGTTTAATCTTCACGTACGTACGTATGCACGCACGCACGAAACGCACGCACAATGATGGGCGTACGTTCCTTTATTCCTCCACAAACTTCCCTCGGCTTTTATTCTGGATAATCGATAGAACAGTCGACCGTTGACGAGTCGCTTGACCGTTGTCGTCGGACTGATGTCGCGACGGGAGCGTCAGATGCCGAGTGAATCGGCCGAAATAGACGGAGAATCTTAAACAAGTTTCTTGAGAAATAAATAATGTGTCAAATGTAACAATCCAAGACACCAGAACGTCTGTCCTTCCAATGAACAGTCTACCTGCTAGGCCATCCCTAAAGCCAGGACACCCACTCACTAACCCGCAACATCCGTTTGGTGTAATCCGACGGATCGAAGGCATCACAAAGGATTTCAGCCTGTTCAACGCTAGTCCGAAATTCACAGAAAAACGTAATTTCGAGGACTGGAATAACGTCTTATCAAGATAACTTGTTGGGATGTTGCAACAATACAACATGTTGCAACAATATAACATGTTGCAACAATATAATATGTTGCAACAATATATCTATATACATTCATTCTTATCCAACGATGTGTTATTATTCAAACCAGGAAGATGTATTTCATTTCAACATGTTCGATTTTTGGCTTATATAGAAGACATTTTCTTATGATATTATTATGAGGAGGGTGGGAGGGGAGTGGGAGGGGAGTAGGAGGGAGTAGGAGGGTAGTACGAGGGAAGTGGGATGGGAGTAGGAGGGAGTGGGAGGGTAGTAGGAGGGGAGTGGGAAGGGAGTAGGAGGGAGTGGAACGGTAGTAGGAGGGGAGTGAGATGGGAGTAGGAGGGAGTGGGAGAGTAGTAGGAGGGGAGTGGGAGGGGAGTAGGAAGTGAGTGGGAGGGGAGTGGGAGGGTAGTAGGAGGGGAGTGGAGGAGGGTAGTAGGAAGGAGTGGGAGGGTCGTAGGAGGGAGTGGGAGGGTAGTAGGAGGGAGTAGGAGGGTAGTAGGAGGGAGTGGCAGGGAAGTAGGATGGGAGTGGCAGGGTAGTAGGAGGGGAGTGGGAGGGTAGTAGGAGGGGAGTGGGAGGGTAGTAGGAGGGGAGTGGGAGGGTAGTGGGAGGGAGTGGGAGGGTAGTGGGAGGGAAGTAAGAAGGAGTGGGAGGGTAGTAGGAGGGGAGTGGGAGGGTAGTAGGAAGAAGTGGGTGGGTAGTAGGAGGGGAGAGGGAGTGGGATGGGAGTAGGAGGGGATTGAGAGGGTAGTAGGAGGGAGTGGTAGGATAGTAGGATGGGAGTGATAGGAGGGAGTGGTAGGGTAGTAGGAGGGTAGTAGGAGAGTAGTAGGAGGGGAGTGGGAGGGTAGGAGGGAGTAGGAGGGAGTAGGAGGGTAGTAGGAGGGAGTGGGAGGGTAGTAGGAGGGAGTGGGAAGGTAGTAGGAGGAGTGGGAGGGTAGTAGGAGGGAGTTGGAGGGTAGTAGGAGGGAGTGGGAGGGTAGTAGGAGGGAGTGGGAGAGTAGTAGGAGGGAATTAAGAGGGAGTGGGAGGGTAGTAGGAGGGGAGTGGGAGGGTAGTCGGAGGGAGTGGGAGGGTAGTAGGAAGGAGTGGGAGGGTCGTAGGAGGGGAGTGGGAGGGAAGTAGGAAGGAGTGGGAGGGTAGTAGGAGTGGAGTGGGAGGGTAGTAGGAGGAAGTGGGAGGGTAGTATGAGGGGAGTGGGAGGGTAGTAGGAGGGAGTGGGAGGGTAGTAGGAGGGGAGTGGGAGGGTAGTAGGAGGGAGTGGGAGGGTAGTAGGAGGGGAGTGGGAGGGTAGTAGGAGGGAGTGGGAGGGTAGTAGGAGGGAGTGGGAGAGTAGTAGGAGGGGTGGGAGGGTAGTAGGAGGGGAGTGGGAGGGTAGTAGGAGGGAGTGGGAGGGTAGTAGGAGGGGAGTGGGAGGGTAGTAGGAGGGAGTGGGAGGGTAGTATGAGGGGAGTGGGAGGGTAGTAGGAGGGGAGTGAGAGGGAAGTAGGAAGGAGTGGGAGGGTAGTAGGAGTGGAGTGGGAGGGTAGTAGGAGGAAGTGGGAGGGTAGTATGAGGGGAGTGGGAGGGTAGTAGGAGGGAGTGGGAGGGTAGTAGGAGGGGAGTGGGAAGGTAGTAGGAGGGGAGTGGGAGGGTAGTAGGAGGGAGTTGGAGGGTAGTAGGAGGGGAGTGGGAGGGTAGTAGGAGGGAGTGGGAGAGTAGTAGGAGGGAATGGGAGGGTAGTAAGAGGGGAGTGGGAGGGTAGTAGGAGGGAGTGGGAGGGTAGTAGGAGGGGAGTGGGAGGGTAGTAGGAGGAAGTGGGAGGGTAGTAGGAGGGGAGTGAGAGGGAAGTAGGAAGGAGTGGGAGGGTAGTAGGAGTGGAGTGGGAGGGTAGTAGGAGGAAGTGGGAGGGTAGTATGAGGGGAGTGGGAGGGTAGTAGGAGGGAGTGGGAGGGTAGTAGGAGGGGAGTGGGAGGGTAGTAGGAGGAAGTGGGAGGGTAGTATGAGGGGAGTGGGAGGGTAGTAGGAGGGAGTGGGAGGGTAGTAGGAGGGGAGTGGGAGGGTAGTAGGAGGAAGTGGGAGGGTAGTAGGAGGGGAGTGGGAGGGTAGTAGGAGGGAGTGGGAGGGTAGTATGAGGGGAGTGGGAGGGTAGTAGGAGGAAGTGGGAGAGTAGTAGGAGGGGAGTGGGAGGGTAGTAGGAGGGAATGGGAGGGGAGTAGGAGGGGGTGTGATGGGAGTGGGAGGAGAATAGGAGGGGAGTGGGAGGGGAATGGAATGGGAGGGGAGTGGAGTAGGAGGGAGTGTGAGGAACGTGGGAATGAAGTGGGGGAGTGGATGGTGGAGACGGCATTGACAGGAGAACAGTGGAGGAAGAAGGAAACCACAAATCGAAGACCGGTATCGATGTCAGCCTCATCCAAGCTCTTCAGAAATACTTACTTATTTTTTGCGGACATGAAGGACTGTTAACAATGATTGTATAAATACACAAACCTGAAGAGGTATTATGAACCAATGAAACCTGATTTTATTTCAAGATATATATGATTCTTTATAGATAATGAAAAGAAACAGCGACATTTAAAAAATGAAACTAGAACCACATTCATCTTCGTGTTTTGTGGTGCAGCCTGTGGTCGCGTACTTGTCCTATGAAAGGTCTTGAGCTCGTATTAATCATGCGATTAAGTTACGTTTTCGGTTCGCCGTAATCTTCGATAAATGTGGAAGACAACTTTGAATGGAGACGATATCTTTTTATTATATTTCCTGTTATTTAAGGGAGACACTCGCCAAACCAAATGTATTATTTTCTGATATTCTATCCATGAAGACGTCAACAACGATACTGCAAGTTCTTCTTCTTCTCCCCCTTTCTCCATGGTCCGTTTTACCCTTGCCTACCCTCCATCGCTCACAAACGTTTTACCCTCGCCTACCCTCCATCGCTCACAAACGTTTTACCCTCGCCTACCCTCCATCGCTCACAAACGTTTTACCCTCGCCTACCCTCCATCGCTCACAAACGTTTTACCCACGCCTACCCTCAATCGCTCACAAACGTGTCCATCCTTAATAATAGTACTTATCGATTTCGAGATTGATTAACCCTTTTGGTTTGATGCACCTGTGAACTTGGTTTCCGATGATTTATTTGCATCTTTGTCTTCTTCTTCTTATTAAAAAATATATTTGTATATGTGCATGTTTGCCTGTGCACATTGGTGTGTGCGTGCGTGCGTGCGTGCGTGCGTGCGTGCGTGCGTGCGTGCTATATTTACTGTAATCGCGACTCCTGCAACTACGTTGAACGTTGAATGTTTTAAAGATTCCCCTGGCATTGTGAACATGTTTCGAGCAGTCAAATAAATATGCGAACTGAATCAAGTGTGCACCTTACGCACGACAAAATGGGAGGTGAATGAGTACGAGGCAAACTCGACGTATTATGGGAACAATTCCACAAAGGTTAATGTTACTTTTTAATCTATCCACGGGATTCGCGATGGATGCGATAAGTGAAATTCTGATTGACCTCTAATCGTGAAGCACGCACATATTCAAAGGAGGCGGGAGCTCGTCAAATAAGTGATGTGCCTCATGCACAAGGCGGGAAGCAGAACGCATAGATTATCCCTAAAATGTCGGCTGCAACACGTATCTTCCCCGGCCGCAGATCCGTCCCGCAATAGAAACGGCCGACAACGTTATGTCAAATGAAGCGAATATCGCTAAGTGACAACGCGTGTAGTACAGGTTACCCCGAGAGATGAAACCACTCAGTATGATTGTGCGAGAGCTGGCTTGACGGTTGCATTGAAGCAACGCGCGTTAATGTAATTGTTGTTGGCGCGCGATGACAGGTGAACTGAAGAAACAACGATACTGTAGTAAGGGACTCTGCATAGTCCTACACAACGCACACACGCACGCACGCACGCGCGCACGCACGCACGCACGCACGCACGCACGCACGCACGCACGCACACACACACACACACACACACACACACACACACAAGTTGATCCCGTGCAGTAATCCATAGATTAGGACCCATCACAGTAATAATCTCGGGAAGAATAATCTTTATCCAGTTATGGCGGAGAAACCGTGCGGATGTATACAGCTTATCGAAATCGTTGTCCGGACTGCAACGGCGCTCCATCACAAGTTGTTCTGTTCTCAAAATCATAATGATAAAACAATATATTATGTTATGACATTTTTTGTGAAGAAATGCGTCTTTTAGATGCAAGTTTTGGCATGCAGCAGTGGGTCATAATCCAGATGGGCCTACTGTAATGGAAAACCATTACAGTTTTCCACGACTTGATACAAAGGAAGGTAACGTAATTTGTGTTGGGTGAAACGGAAGCACACTGCACGGATTGTCTTCTAGTAGTACCATGCACGAGATATTGCTGACACGGTGTGTGTGTGGGGGGTGACATAACGTAAAAAACACGTTAAACGGTACCATTCACAACATCAATCAATCAATCAACCAATCAATCAATCAATCACTTATAATATATAGCGCCCTTGCCAGCCTTAACTGTTCAAAGGCCCTTTCCAAATTCATAAATTACTTTAACAATTGGTTACAATTGACAACGGTTCATCAGTACAAGTCCTATGTTCCTGAGTCCATCCACCAACAAGAGATGCACGGCTTTCCGGATCCCGCAACAATGTGGAGGTAATAACATCTCAACTGGTCCGGTCTAATCTGTTTCAAATCCGTTGGTGATGTAAAGATATATTGCCACCTGTACCAGATTCCTGCAATGTCGTGGCTTGCACAATCGGCTACACGAGTTTCCGAACTGCAACACTGGCAGCGTACAACGCAATGCAACTATGACGACAGCCGATATAACAGTGCTATCAAAACGTGCATTCATATATGAATAAAGCCTCCCGATGTATGAATTCCTCGTGAAAAGAACCCCCCCCCCCGAAAGGAACAACGTTGACATTCCCGTTCTGTTCTGCATTGTTGGTGACGTGGACACAAGGTGTGGTCAAGGGACATTCGTCATTCACAAATTTATATCCCCATGACGTGAAACGATCTCCCCATGACGTGAAACGATCTCCCCATCATCTTAAAATCATCTCAAATTGAGGCTACCTTCCGCAAAAATATCATGACTTTTTTATTACTGTCATTATTATAACCAGTATCATCAATATCATAATTAACATCATTATCATCAATATCATAATTAACATCATTATCATCAATATCAGTATTATCATTATCATGATGATGATATTATTATTATTATACAGCGAGAGTCCACTGTATTTTGTACTTTTGCATACCTAATTTGAACTCTAATTCATTGTCTCTTGGATAAATATGAATTGCAACTTAAAATGTAACACTTTAACTTTGAGCGGATCGTTCGAGTGTTGTGTTTCGGAGTTTCGACATCGACGTACGATTTAATCAGACCAGCTTTTCCAGCCGATTTATTTTAGCCCCCAGTGAGTAAATAGTTGTCATGTTTTAATATATCCACACTTTACGCCAATCACTCACTCAACCCTATTCGCATCCACTGGAGCAAACATATCTCCTCCAGTCAGCTCGGTCTTCAGCGAACTAGCTGAATTCATTCAGCATCTTCCCAGCTAGACTCAGTTGGCTTCATTAAAAAGATGTCTCCTCAAGAGCAACAATTAAAATCTCCTGAACCAATTTGGTTATATACTGGTGTTACTATTATATGCCGTTATTCGTTATACCCATAAGCACATCGAACATGTCATGGATGTAACTATTTATCATGGATGTAACTATTATTTGAATTTGCCTATTTAGAATCAAATAAAGCATTCGTCTTCTTGTTCGTTTCTCCTTCCACAGTTCTTCTGCAGGGTGCCTAGTGGTCGGTCCCTTCTTTTTTCCAGGTTCAGTCCATTTCAAGGCGGTATGTGGAAGACGTATGTTCGTGCGAGGAAAATGAAATAGGCATACGCAAGTAGTGTGCTCATATGTTTTATATATAACGTATTTTGCATATTGCATAGTTTCGACAGGTGCACTAATATATGGTAATGTAATTATAATGTGAAGGAGGTAAATCACATGGTTCTGGCACAGTGCCAACGAACAAGATAATAACACATTGTTAACAAATCTGTTTGGAACAGCTTATAATGCCTTCAGCAAAACAGGACGAATGCAATTAGAGATTAATTTGCAGCTGTGTCACAACACCGAGCAAAAGAAGCGTTCTGTTACCTATCTAACATACAACATTTCAAATAGCTCATCACAAATACACTTCATATATATGGCCATTACATGTGTATCCCTTGATACATTTAACAAGAGATTTAACAAGATTTGCCATCCATGCCAAAGGCCCAGATGGCAAGTGGACAAGGAAGCCATTGGCTTATCGAGAGTCCGTCAGTGTTCGTCTACGTGTAACCCGCCCTCCTGAGATATGTGTCCAACTTGTTTTTAAACATATTCACGCTGCTAGCAGTTATACAATCCATAGATAATTTGTTCCATTCATTTACTGTCCTCTGTGAGAATGAGTACTTCCTGATATCCAATCTACACTGATCCTTTACTAACTTTACCTCATGTCCTCTAGTTCTGCTATCTTGAGAGAGAAAAACATATTTCTATCAATATTTTCATACCCATTCAATATCTTAAAAACTTCAATCTGATCTCCTCTCAACTTCCTTGTCTCTAGAGTTATTAAACCACATTCTTTCAGGCGTTCTTCATCACTAAGGTCTCTCAGTTCTGGAATAATTTTAGCTGCTCTCCTCTGTATGCGTTCAAGTGTATCTATATCCTTTTTACGATATAGCATCCACGCTTGTATTCTAAATGAGGTCTAACTATTGCTTTATACAGAGGTATAATTAGCTTTTTATCATTGTAAGTTATATTTATCTATTTCTCTAATATCTACTGGTGATCCCCCGTCAATCCACTTACTGATTTCTTCCAAAAAACATAACATGTTTGTTAAGCATGACCTCGCTTTTAGGAATCCATATTGAGATGAATGACTTTGTGCGAACGTGGGAAATTGCGGTGTTCAAATATATAATGACATCAAGTTGTCACAGATGACAATAATGTACAATCGATTACGCAGGGCCATCTTTGCAAAATTGCACGTCTCTAAGGTACAGATGGAACGGATGCGCAGTGGTTTTGTTCATTTATGTTGGTCGAACCTACGACGAACTATATTAGCATCGTCAACTAATCACCTCGGATAATCATTCATTCAATCATATCCTCATCCGAGGTAGTTAGCGTAACTGACTGAGAAACACCATTGACACTTCTCCCACGTGTGTAGAGAGATGGAGTCCACGCCAGGTTACGCATATTCATCTGTGTGGGACCTTTTTCTTCCCCTGACACAGACACCAGATAGAAGGGATCAACGACGATTAGCGTATCTTCCGAGAGACACAGGCAAGCGGGGTGAACGAAATTGTCCAACCTTCGAAACGGCAGCAGGTGGCGTTGAACCTGCGTAGTCTCGATTGGCAGTCCGCCGCTGTAACAACGGATGTGTTTGCGAGCGGTGGCCGCAGTACCCGGAATATTGCGATTTGCAGTATTGCAACACTCAACATTAGTATTGCGCAGTATTTTCACCGCTTTAAAACTGTTTACAATAGTTTTGCGAGTACATACAAATGTACGATTATTCAACATTAATTAAAGTAACATTATTGCAAATTAATCACATAACATCAATTAAAAAATAATTGTCTGCATGGTATAAAATGTATATATGTGTTGAGCATGAAATACTTCTATAAGACATTGCCTACTTATTGTTATACTTGTATTAAGTATTGCAATGTATACTATGTATACTACATTTTACAGTGAAAATGTATTGAAATACTTTTATATAAAATGCAATAATGCTAAGATTTGCAATACCTAAAAAGCATTGCGTCCTGGTGCACATGTTAAAACATTTCCATCTGAGACCCCACTGTGTCCTTTACCTGCTATAGAAAAGAGCGCACGAGAACCCCTGGTAAAACCTGGTTCCACCCCTGCAGTCCAGCATGCAGTAAAATGTAACTGTGTGCATTGCGCAATAAGATGTGTGCTAGTTCGGGAATAATACACTGTTTGTTGATGTCACGAGAGTGTTACCAGCCAGATAATAACATAAGCACGAGTGATGTTATGTGTACGTTATTCCCGTTATATAACGGTGAATTAACATTTGAGCATAAATTTTTGCTTCCTACATTTGCACATATGCTGCTGGGCCTGTTTCACGAAGCATTCCTACCGTTCGAAGGAACTGATGCGGACGTTTAAGGCTAATTACGTAAATCACAACAATCACAGAAAACACGCAAAGCGTTCGAACAATCGAGTATCTATGAAAACGCGCGTACTCGGTCGCGTTCGATATGATTCAAACGTCAGATGGATTCTCGGAACGAGGCTGCCGAGTGTTATCTGGGTTAACAAAGTGCCACATCAAAGATTACTACTTAAATTAAAAGCCCATGGTATCGGGGATAACATAACTGACTGGATAGAACAATGGCTGACTGACAGAAGACAACGAATTGTAGTAGATGGAGAAGTTTCAAATTGGAAATCGGTTTTGAGTGGGGTACCTCAAGGATCAGTATTAGGACCTATATTATTCTTAATTTATATCAATGACTTGGACGACAGTATAACAAGTAACGTACTGAAATTTGCGGATGACACAAAACTGTTTAGAAAGGTTAATACTGATGGTGATAAACAACATTTACAAAACGATCTAGACAGATTAGTGAAATTGTCTGAGAAATGGCAGATGCTGTTCAATTTTGGGAAATGTAAATGCCTACATACAGGACATGGGAACTTGAATGTAAACTATAAAATGGGAGATACTGTTCTGGGTACTACTGTAAAAGAAAAGGACTTAGGAGTTACAATAAGCGCTGATATGAAAGTTTCAGAGCAGTGTGGTATTGCAGCTTCAAATGATAATCAAATTCTTGGATTGATTAGAAGAAACATAACATACAAGGGAAAAAAGTTAATTATACCTCTTTATAAAGCAATAGTTAGACCTCATTTAGAATACTGTATACAAGCATGGAGACCATGTCGTAAGAAGGATATAGATACGCTTGAATGCATACAAAGGAGAGCAACTAAAATTATTCCAGAACTTAGATACCTTAGTTATGAAGAACGCCTGAAAGAATGTGGTTTAACAACTCTAGAGACAAGGAGGTTAAGAGGAGATCAGATTGAAGTTTTTAAGATATTAAATGGGTATAAAAATATTGATAGAAATATGTTTTTCTCACTCAAGAAGGATAGCAGAACTAGAGGACATGAGGTAAAATTAGTAAAGGATCAATGTAGATTGGACATCAGGAAGCACTGGTTCGCACAGAGGAAAATGAATGGAACAAATTGTCTACAGATTGTGTAACTGCTAGCAGCGTGAATATATTTAAAAACAAGGTTGACACATATCTCAGGAGGGCGGGTTATAAGTAGGTGAACATTGCTGGACTCTCGATAAGCCAATGGCTTCCTTGTCCACTTGCCATCTGGGCCTTTGGCTTGGATGGCAAATCTTGTTAACATATCACAGTTAGTGCTCTAGACCAATCAGGTAGTCTTATTGCCGTAATAATATCCATCCGCATAACGCATGGCAGCCTCGTTCTGCGAATCCTATGTTAAACATACGTTTGTGAACGCCTAGTGGATACCAGCAGGGATAGCCGTTGTATAAGATTTATTACATACGCATTCAATATGCTTTATCCGAAATAGGGGTGCGATTACTATTGTTGAAAAGAACGCAGTGTGCGATTTAGTCGGAACTAGTTAATTACGTCATGACGCGTCCATCGCCCGTTTGATGACGACATAAGTATTGTGTACGTTTACGCGGTCATCGCGTGCAAAAAATTACGCTTTGAAACAATGGCAGCCTAAAAGTTGCGGGCGTCCGCTGTGTCAAAATGATGCACATTGCGCACACAAATGCGTGTTTGATGATCACGTCATTGAATACAAAACGACAGACGGAAATTCAGTCGTTTTTAAACCATATGGCAACCGACTGGGACGACAAAGAAATAAATATGTAAATGGCATATTTGCGATATGCACCCCCTGGAACAGCATCATATACGGCCTTGTCTGAGTACTTGTGCTACTCCGCCGCCGTTCGTACGAATCGCAGAGGTACCATTTAATATAAAAACAAATTCGCGCTATAACGCAGGCGTGTCATATTGTTGCTTATATATATATATATATATATTGTTGTTATATATATATATATATATATATATATATATATATATATATATATATATATATATATATATATATATATATATATATATATATATATATATATATATATATATATATATATATATATATATATATATATATATATATATATATATATATATTTATATATATAAGCAACAATATGACACGCCTGCGCACGCACGCACGCACGCACGCACGCACGCAGATTAATATGGTGAACAACAAATATGGTAATCAAAGATAGAGTGAACCGCTTTGACCGAAACCTAATAGACGCCGACGGGGCCTCTATTGTCCGCGGGAGAAGAGTCTGACTTTGTTGTCAAGAATGACAATAACGTTAATAATATTGACTGTGAAATCGATGGCATTGACGACGCATTTCTGTTGTTGACGTCACATTCTTGCTTATAATCGTGCTACGCGACAATGCGACTATTAGGAAGTTCAAATTTCCTGCTGCTGAAGTCCATCTTTATCCACCCGACCCTGTCAAAGCTGGTCCAATAACGGCGTCAGAACGAGGGCTTCACGGCGTAGCTATACAGACACACCGCATCGGTAACCACGAGCTTCCGTCTCCTTGTCTCCCGGGCTGCTCAGAATTTGTCGGATTGCAAACGAAGCACTTCTGCTGACGACGTTCCATTGTCTTCGCGCAATTTGTCGCTCTCGCGCCGCCTTTTTAGAATGCGCCAGCGTTTCCCGGCGAGGCGGAAACTCGCAGCGCGGGTACTAATGAAATGCGCTGAGTCACTAATTGCTAACGCGTTGTCGGTGTGCCGCCGAACCCGGCAACGATGAGTGGGCGGAGGAAGATCGCCTATTTAATGCGCCGATAGGTGAAGCGTCGCTCATTTGTGCAGCGACTGACATACTAGCGAGAACACAAGAAGCAGTGCAGATCTACATTACGAAGACCTCGAAGTAGCAAGCCGTAGAACGTGTAAGTGCGACAGGGCTAGACGCGTTCAAGTGTTGAGTTTCAACATTGTCGGCGGACTGGTTTTTTTGTTTTGCGTTCAGTTGTTTAGATTTGTTTGAGATCGATGTCTTAAAATTGCATGCTCGATTGATAATTACGCATCTTTGTTGCTTTCGAGTAGGAAACAAAATAGTCATTCTCCATTTGAGAAATCGGTAAAATTTCCACCGTAGGCGTCATGTGTAACACCGGAAAGCCCCGATTTAATGCAGGTTTTAACTTTTTCAAATAAAACTATATACTACCACAGCAGTACAAAAGGCTTAACCGATTTAATAAATTTTCATCGGCTTGACATTACGTTTGTGGAAATGTATCTAGATATGACTGTGAATATAATTCCTGTTTGCCTGTCTTTGTATCTATTTATTTGTTGCAAATACATTTTAGTAATGCTGTTGAGACTAACGCCATTATTTCGTTAATGCGTATATGGTATATGAGTATTAATATCTTCTAGCACCTTTTTGGCAACGAAGTTAACATGTCATTCAATAAAGCACTTACTTTCATTGCGACCCAGTGCGCCTAAGAAATATCAGGTAGTTGAGGTATCCCTTTCATCGATATAGGGTTTAATGTAGACATATCCAAATTCATTGTTGTGTACATTGACAAAGCAAGATGTTTCTCCAACATACATAAATTGCCCTCAATTCCAAAGCGATGATAAAAAAGGTCGACAGACGCACACAAAGTGCGAACCATTGGTGGTGATATGGCGTGTTCTTATATAGCGCGGAATCTGGCTTTTTCCTTCATCCCGTGATCACGTCAACACATACTCCGTCTCTGTAAGGCATTCAGTCATACAACGCTTACAGTGCGAAGCTCTACCGTCTCACAACCAAGAAGAGGATAGAACGACTCGAACCGCAGTCGTCTCGACTGAGCACTAACCTTCAAACTACCATCCAACTATCCAGCCCCATTGGAGACATTTCACAAAGCATTCATGTATTTGATTAAGTTTTTAACAAGATACCTGCATGACAAACCAAGAGCGATCACAGCGTTGTATGACTTCTGCAATTTAATACGACATTTCCGGTAGTGCTGTGACATCTGATAATGTCACTTCCCCACGCGTGTGCCCCGTGGCTTCAATCACAACGGCGCTGGTATATCGTGTCAATCAAGCCATGTATTAATGTTGCACGTGCTAACACAGGTTTTATCGAGACATTAATAACTTAGGAAATTACCACACAAGGCCAACATATCATATGGTACGGATTACCTTGACTTAACTATATAACGCTTTCTCGCTGTAGAATCTATGGAATTGTATAAACAACACATTCAGCATGTGATTTTTGATTCTAACAAGGAAATCATATAAGCGAATATTAATGTTGCAGTTTAGTGTTCACACTATTTATTGTTGTAATAGTGGACCTGGCATATGCATAACACACCGCGTACAGTTATCAACACACGCGTACACGTGTTGATTTACACGCCTTTCCACGTATCAGTCTGCATTAGATATGTGCCAAATAAATTGGACTTCCGAAGTGTGTTTGTATTTTCAAAATAATATATGTCGTGAGGTCTAGACGCCTAGCAAAACATGTGCCTTGATTTTCTTTTTGGAAATGCCATGGGCTTTGGCGTGAAGTCCCAACAAAGCCACACAGTGAAGAATATAAGTGGCTCAGTGGTTAATACTTAGCCCCGGACTCCAATATTGGTGCAACCCATTAGAGTTTTGTGAAATGTGTCAAAGAGCAACCTTCGTGGATCTTATACGACTTTTTAATGGCGCGCATCTTAAAAAACGTATCCAGCTTCAATACAAACTAATGTAATGTAATATAATGGACATGTATGACGATATAACCACTTTATCATATAAAGGGCTTTATATTTTTACAGATAAAGCAGCACTATCTTAAAACATAAATTTGACCTGCTAGCATATACACGCTAATATCCATGTAATGACAACAAGTTATTTTTTTTATTTATATTTACAATAAGTCATCATAATGCATGAGTGCATAGACTTCGCACAAGACACTAATTTTTTTGTAGTTCACCAAACCTATTTTGCTGCACGAAATTAGATTACCTTTCCACGAAATTGATATTGACATACTGCCTGACCTCGTGAAATAATCAGGTGGTGATCATTCCAACCTTTTCTAAATACCAAGCGGAGCGACGTTCGAATAATCCGAACATTGATTCAATTAGATGCCAGACAAATCTTCACGAATGGTTCTAATAAAAACGACGACATGGCCAGAATGGAATTATTACACATCTGCTCATAATCCATCAAAACGTCAGTGTAGAACGACGGGGGAATTGTTCAGAAATGTTTTAGTTTTGTGTTGTTAAAACGGACATCAAAGCAAACAACTGCATCAGCTATTCTGGAGTGTCCTCCCACTTGTCTCATGTTCTCAACTAAATTGGTTGTTTTTTCGTTGTTTTGTTGTTTTGTTGTTCTGTAACAAGTCAGTTTCTTCCTTCCCAAGTCCGTCTTGTTCTCTTCTACGTTCTTTACGATCTGTGTCTTCGTTTCCTGTAGTTTCTTCTCTCTTCCGTCTACTGGTATTCTCCATCTTATTCTACCGTCTTCGTCCAGCTGCCGAGCAGACCTACCCAAACAGCTTCATCAGGGCACGTGGTTCATCTGTCTCTACTTTATTATTTCATTGTGACATCTTTCGTATTGTCATTAAGGTCTCCTTTCCCGAGAAAGTGGTAACCAGTTTGTCGTTAATCTGTCCCGTCTATCACAGTCTTGTCTTGCCTAATACCCAGTCAAGAGTGTGCTAAGATAGAAGACTGCGCAATTAGCTGATTACGCAACGAGCACTCAATGATTTGGCGACACATTTCAGGCGGTAATGAAAGTAACGCCGACGCGACGCGATATTCAAATAGCATATGGCTGATGGAATTGGAAGCGAATGCTCTCTTCGTCGGTGTCAGTAAGATAACTCCTGCTCCGGGCAAATTCAGCTGCTGTAGGGAGAAATATAACAATCCTCTACTGACAACGCGGAACGATTAGGAACGTTCGCAGAAATAGCTAAAGTTCCGTACTCAAGTTAATGCATTTATTCGCTCGTTTCTTTTTGGTGACAAATCCAGCGTATCCAGTGCACATTACGACACGTATCCAGTGCCCATTACGACACGTATCCAGTGCCCGTTACGACACACCAGCTCGTATGTGCAAGTGCGTCATTCACTTTTGATGAAATCGTCTGACACATTATTAATTTATTTTCGACAAGGCCCATTCGAAATTCGGCGGAAAGGGGCAAAAGTAGCCCCGCCTCTATAAAATATAACGTAAGGTTTTTCTTGCATTCGCGAGTTACCCGATCTAACGATAACAGTAATTTTTTGTTGATGTTAACAAAAGTAGGAACTGTATTATTAAAGTGAATGAGCATATAGCTTTTAAAAACAATTCACGCACTACATATTTGTACAATGATGAACCTAGTTCGCGATGGGTTAAATTACTTGAGGAGGAACATGAAATGATTCACAGCATACCTCTTGGTAGTAATTGACTCTGTATTCAATACGATATATATCGCATGTGCGAAATACGAACCAGAACTTTAAAATACGAACGTAAATATCATTTATGCCGCCTTGTTTATAAGCACTAACCACATTATATGCACCGATCGCAACATGTAAAAAAAGTTGCTAATATAGACATGTATGTATATATGTATGTATGTATGCATGTATTGATGTACGTAGTATGTATGTATGTATGTATGTATGTATGTATATATGCATGTATGTATGCATACATGTGCATATA
Source organism: Lamellibrachia satsuma (assembly GCA_033239005.1). Lineage (NCBI taxonomy): Eukaryota > Metazoa > Annelida > Polychaeta > Sabellida > Siboglinidae > Lamellibrachia > Lamellibrachia satsuma. The sequence continues at coordinate 211,576 of BSQZ01000119.1, read as the reverse complement.
TGCATGTATGTATAGATGTATGTATGTATGTATGTATGTATTTATGCATGTATATATGTATATATGTATATATATATATATATATATATATATATATATATATATATATATATATATATATATATATATATATATATATATATATATATATATATATATATGTATATATATATATATATATATATATATATATACATATATATATATATACATATATATATATATATATATATATATATATGTATGTATATATACATATATATATACATATATATATATATATACATATATATATATATATATATATATATATATATATATATATATATATATATATATATATATATATATATATCATATTAATAAATTAACAGTCGTTGTTTAAAAAAATTACAATTTGGCAGTGTTTGTTTCTAAAATTAATGTTTTTATATATTTATAAATCAAACGACATTTCGAATACATTCACACCCATTAACGCTACGTCAGTCATTTATTCCTTGCGCTCTCACTGAATATATACCAAGCAGGCAATCTTGGTACGAGTTTCCTGGGTCCATTATTCACGGATAATTGGTAGCGGTGGGGGCGTGAGAAGCCGTGTCGTCTCAGTCACACCATCGCTCTCTGCGGTCCGAAAACGGTCGGCCACCATTGAATTATTGAAACCAATGAAGACAGATGTCGCTAAAGATGGCATCACCGAGGCCTTTAGTCGTCTTTCGAAGACCTTATCAACAACAATGGCGCCAAGCAGACGGGGCCTATCCAGGCCAAACACTATTTAAATGGCCATGTTAACTATCCTGCTGAGCGGGGATATAGAACTCTGCCCTGACCCTGCTACGGATTGTGGTAGTAACCCAAGTTTTAGCCATACACTGTTTCATCAGAACGCAACCAGCATTGTTAGCAAATAAAAAATTTAATGTTTATTCAGTGATCATATCTACTATTTTTTTATGTGGACTCAGACGCGTTTGGAGGGTTATAACCTCTATTTGGGGGGTGTTTACGTCTCGACCTGGTTGGATGTGGACACCTGGTCAGAGTTAGACAAATCAGTAGAGCTAGTTTACAATGCTATGAACCCTGACTGCGACTGTGTTCTACTGTGTGGCGATTTCCATCGCCGATACATTGAATGGACACCGGTAAACAATAGTATAGGCTTAATGCCCCATTCATGGACCAATCCCCAATCCGAGCTGTATGTGGAAATATTGTGTGAATACGGTCTAGTGCAGTGTAACGAAGACCCCGTCTGTGTACACGGTGGCCTCGTCTGTGTACACGATGGCCTCGTCTGTGTACACGGTGGCTTCGTCTGTGTACACGGTGGCCTCGTCTGTGTACACGGTGGCCTCGTCTGTGTACACGGTGCCCTTGTCTGTGTACACGGTGGCCTTGTCTGTGTACACGGTGGCCTCGTCTGTGTACACGGTGGCCTCGTCTGTGTACACGATGGCCTCGTCTGTGTACACGATGGCCTCGTCTGTGTACACGGTGGCTTCGTCTGTGTACACGGTGGCCTCGTCTGTGTACACGGTGGCCTCGTCTGTGTACACGGTGGCCTTGTCTGTGTACACGGTGGCCTCGTCTGTGTACACGGTGGCCTCGTCTGTGTACACGGTGGCCAGTGCAACGTTCAGAAAACAGAGAAGGCGGTGAAATCCACACAAGAAGGGAGATAAACGTAATGTGTGTAACTACATACCTATCTCTCTTTTACCACTATTTAGTAAAGTTTTTGAGAAAGTTGTGTATGACGCATTTTATAACCATGTGCGTAACACAATTTCAGGCAGCCAAGACAGATTTATGATGTGTAGAAACACAGTATCTAACCTAGCTGTTACTTGCACTCCATTTCTGAATCTGTTGACAACAAGAAACAAAGTTGATTCTATTTACTTGGACTTCCGTAAAGCCTTTGATTCGGTGTTGCACCCACTGATAATTCACAAGCTTAAATCATCTGGGTATTCTGGGCAGTACATACAATGGTTGCTGTCCTACCTTTTGAAATGAAAACAACGTGTGGTGCTCGGAGGCAAAGCATCTGACTGGAAGCCGGTGTTGTCCGGTGTACCACAAGGTTCACAAATTGGTCCACTTCTGTTTGTCTTGTATATAAATGATCTCACTAATTATGTTGATTCATGTGAAATATCACTATATGTTGATGATTCCAAACTCTTTTGGGAAATTTCGTCGGTGACCGATTGTCAGTTGGTGCAGAAGGATCTGGACAGTGTTTGCCTCTGGTATGAGACCTGGCACCTCAAACTTAATGCAGACAAGTGCTGCATAATGACTTTCACTAACAAAAAGAAATACTTATATTTTGACTACACCATATTAAGCCAGTCTCTACCCAGCGTCACCGCTGTCAAAGATCTCGGGGTCAAATTGACTAGTAATATGAATTTTAAAGATCATGTAAGTCGTAATGTATCTAAAGCGTTTAAGATGTGTGGTTTTATTAAGCGCGTTTGCACAATATTTACCGATGTACAAGCTTTGCGATCCTTGTATATATATATATATCTCAAGTCAGAAGCCAGTTGGAGTACCCACGAACACACATACGCATGACGCACATGCATTTACAAACGCGCGCGCAAAAAACACACTTTCGTACGTTCGTACTTCCTTTCTTTCTTTTGCCAGTTAACTCTTTGTTCAATCCTTCGTCCATGTGTATTTGCATTCTGCAAATGCATGTGCGCCCTGCGTCTGTATGTGTGTATGCACTGGTGAATGCTCGCGTATGTTGGTGTGCGTGGGTGCGTCTCTGTATGTAACAGTGATAGCAACACTCAGGCATAACGCTGAGAACACGGCCTGTTCAACTGACCGTTTCTGAAAAACGAAACATACACATTTTGAAACCACGGGCTTTGATCGTCAAAGCTAACAATACGGCAAACCTCAACGTACAGACCACGAAAGGCAGAAATTTTCTTAACTTCGTCTCTAACTGGTGGCTTTTGGTGAAAAGGTCACGGACACGACAAGATAATCGCATCATTAGTGGGGTCACTTATCACAACAGGGAAGACTTCATCGTGGATTTTACGAAAGCCCCGGGGAACCTCTTTTACGTTGACATGCCTGTCCCACCAGGGAGTTACTTTGCAGATACGAGACGTGACCAACAAAAGAGCAAACCGACAACTCTAATTTTGAATGCGGCTGGTCCTACAATGAGAGCAATCACGGATATGCATAAGTCATTTGTCGAACGTGTTTCATTTGGCTGTCCGCCCCGGTTGAACTTTAACAGATAAATATCACCAATTGCCTACGATAACCTGTGACAATAATGATGTTATCGTTCATCAATTCTGGCAACGTTTTTCACAATCGAGGGGAAATCTAATGGTAGAAATTGCTTTCTTTACATTGGTGTTGAAAATGTTTTGCTACTGTTGCGCCTGACGTCATGTCTACCAGAAAACAAGTGTGAAGCGTGGGACTAAAGCCTGTGATTTAGTGAATGCACCTAGCGTGAACTATCATGAAATGAATACTGTATTGCCCTCGCGAGTGGGCCCTGACATAGAAAGTGTAAATGCAACTTCCCTTGCCCTGCCTTTGCTTCGCTGTCGTGATTATATTATCTTGAAGTTGACATTACCTTGAATATCGTTAATTGTTAGGGAACGCTATCGGAGTATTGGCCATTGCTTGATAAATTAATATGGCATTCTAGATATTACATAAGGATCCCTGACGGTTTGTCTAGGGCAATTCCTTAATAAACCAAACCAGGAAATATTTCTATAACAATATATTTGTTAGTTTGAGGATGGCCATTGTCGTGCTCAGTGAAAGAATATTGCAAAGAAACATGTTATGACAATGTTCAACTAAATTCCATCAACATAATTAGCATTGAATACGTGCTTTTGCAATACATTGTATATTACAGTTACATTTACAAATAATAGACATTTGCAAGGTTATGCTTTTCCTATTAACCAAAATCCTTTTCCAGTCTTCATCTATTATATTTTTTAGAACTATTAATAGAGTGTGCAAATATATTATGCTTTTAGACAGTATTTTACGATCATTTTTCAATAAAGGAATATAAATCGAGGTTGACGTATCGGAGGCAGACAAGTAGTGTCCGATAATTGTAGTTTTATATCAGAGTACTGAAATATACAAAACAAGGCAGAGAGACAACGGCAAGGCATTAAGAAGTGGACAAGAGATGTATATGATGATGATGATGATGATGATGATGCTGACTGTTAGAAATACCATATGCACCATTATTATTACCTTTCGAGAAATTTGTTCTCATCTCCGAATATTACGTGTTATATGCAACAGCGCTTTGCTAGACATACTAACCGTTCAACTGAACGCTTGGGAGTTGGATAATATACACCTATTGAACGATACTGGGTTTTACAGCTCTGAATGGCGTCTTGGGCGATCGTGCGAGCTTATCATATGGGTATGACTAATATAATAAAGCGATAATTTACCAGCGATACTCGTCCATTCTTTGTAAAAATGTGATCTACTGATTTTGGGAAGTTCCAGCGTACTAATACACACACTATGTGGATCATGTGAAGAGCCCAAGCAAATGATTACTGGTACATAATTTATTATATGGATCTAGTCGAATACAACTATGTTCAACAAACTATACATTATACACTTAAAAAAATAAAACAAATATATTAATTCTGTAGCGCTCCGTTTAAGGCTACACAGAAAGGAATCCATTACAGTGCACTAACGGAGAGAAAGTAGTCCGTACCAGTGCTATGTCCGGTTATTTTTTAGCAAGGGCGTCTGGCCGTGCAGGGCAACGTATATTACTACACACAGTGTGATATCAATACCAGTTACCCACGTAATAGAATAACTATCAACCAGCCGTAGCGCCACCCTGCGGGGTTTATTTCTCGTTAGTATATTGCACGCAACGCAATTGATTTATTTGGAGAATTGTGAAGTATGTATCCATTGAAATAAATATATTGTTGCAATACGTCGGTTAACACTGGACATACGCATATAACATTACACAAAACAGTACGATGACTGGGCGAGCATTCGTAATACTAACGACATTATTGATATCTAAGCAATATATTTCCTTTAAATGTGGATGAACTAATATTTATATTCATACGTAGGGGAAGGCAGTGTTAGTTGAGCCACTGGGTTAGTTGAGCCACCCATGTTACCCAGGAAACTACAGCAGCGACAGTTATATGGAACCACCCAATGATTGAACATGTTATTAGAACACGACTGACGTACAATGAGTGCTATTTGTCACAACGGTCAGAACATGTGAGTTAAAAGTATGTTTTTGAAACTTTTTGTTATTGTGATTAATGTCCGGTGGTATGTAAACTATCAATGCATGTGACCAGACTTTATGTTTTGTGAACTTACAAATGGCTGAACAATGCACAGGGAAGAAGATTATTTACATCACTTCGCACATTAATGAAAAGTTCATTAGACAAGCTTAATTGACGAAACGGGGCTAGTTGAGCCACCCAAGACCCAAGGTTAGTTGAGCAGCAGTTAAATAACGAAGATGAGTTTTCTTTACCCCAAAATACATCAAGGAATTCATTTTTCCGAGCACATTTGGACACTGGGCACAGCTACACTGTGGCTCAACTTACCGCACACCAAGTGTTAGTTGAGCCACCTTACCAACCATATTTGAATCAGCTGCATATAAGTATCTATGCATACTAGATATATTATATTTGTACAAAATGGTCTACTAATAACCATAGTTTATGTGAGTAAAGCAGTTTTGTGTTATGAATATAATGGTGCCCTAGATACCAAAAAGAATGAAAATTGGCTCAACTAACACTGCCTACCCCTACTTCGTTATCATCATGGTAGATTAACAATATACCTTTGTGATGAATACTACTGCATATTCTATAGCTTGGCAAATCGACGCCATGAAATATGGCGTCTCCAATAGTGCCTTTGAACAAGACACCACTCTTGGTTCCTGCTAACCTCCAGCACGGATTGCATAGGAATGTATCACCTAACCACGATGTTACAATTAATGTAACCATTTATATTTACTTATATTTCACTAATTGAACGTGCGTATTTGATAGTGCATGCATAACTGTATTCAAGAAGGTGGTATTTCATCACGATTATCCGTCTTCTGGATTGAACAAACAACCACTGTTTACTTTCAGAAACCTACAATGGATCTTCGAGGAATCATCATAACATTGGCGATATTCGTGGTCGTTGTCGTGTGCACAGAGTCAGAGGAGAAACAAATTGAAAGTAAGTTTCTTAATTGAAAGAATAACATCTGAAGAGATATTGAAAAGAAAGACATATTTTTGTATGCACAGACATAGAAGACGTTCTCCTCCTGCGGCTGACCATAGTAATGGTAACAGTTTGCTTAGTGAACGTTGTTAAACGGTAACTTAAAAGGCAGTAGGAATAATCAATAGATATATGTAATTACTCTTTTTATCTTTTTTTGAAATGTCGAACATTTATATCGCTACCCTAAATGTTATATGAATAACTTCAACGTCAATAATCAATCAATTCGTCCATATGCCGTATATGTGCTGAAATATAACACATATATATTTACACATTTCTTTCAAGGAATTCATGTATGTGCAGGGAAGTGCTTATCGCCGTCACAATGTTGTTTACATCCATTAATTGCAAATGTTCGGAACTCTGCAAAGTGTGCTTTCGGCTTCAATTTCAATTACATTTTCAGGCCAGTCAGCCGACTCAGCTGCAGCCGACAAGCGACGCATCTTTCGCTACGGCCGTGGCGGCAGGTAAGATTTACTTCGGGCAACCAAATATTGTCATTCGTTTGAGAGATCCGATGTTCGAATCGTGGTGCTACCGTTTTTCTATTCGAAGCTTAGGCTGGGTCGTTTACTCATGCGATGTCTGCAGTGTGTCGCTATGGGAACTATAACACGGCGGTGTAGCAATCAGGAGGAATGTAAATTCGCATTCGTTTGCGTTAAGGAAGCTACGGATAAGCGCATTTACGACGGAACTAAGTGGTGTAGAACAACGTAACGTGATGCACTGGAATATATTTAATATATTTGTATAAATAATATATTGTTGGCGTTACGTCACAGGTTTTATACGGTTAGCAACTGTTGGTGTCGTAATTGAACCTTCAGAGTTCAGATGCTGAGGAGAAACGTTTGTGCTCTCAGAGGTATTAAATTAATCGAACAAACTGCTCGCGGTCTGTGTAAGTCTAGACTAGCAGCGTGCATAACAACATAAGTGAGAAATAAATGTCACACGTGGGAAACACACTAACGTCCTTGTCCACTGGAGGTTCTCGGCATGGATATCCACCCGAAAAATTTCATTGTTACACATGGTTCTTACACTTGTCATACCAACACAAAGGTGTGAGAACAGATCCTGAATAGAAAACAGCTCCTGACAATAAAATTCATATTAAAAATTGTGCTAATTTTAAGTGAAAACCATTTCACAGTTTTGCAAGTTTTATATATTAGTACTACATTTATTAATTGATAAATAATTATGCTTCGTTATAATCATTACACTTTAAGGTTCGCTAAATGTAAACAAACATATTTCCCGAAGCCAGATATAACGTTTTTCATAAGCTATGTTACGAGACAATCACGTGTAAAGCTTCAGTCATATTCATTTCAGGAATATCTGCAGGACCTCGAGATATTAGACAATACATGTGCACTGGTGCTTTTGTTATTAATTCAAAATATGTGGCGTTGTTTCGAATAAATTTAGTACAGCGCTTTTAAGACGCATATAGTACATAGTCTACACCGAAAGTATATTGATATGTTATCGGGTTTTTTTTGACAACCATGTTTGATTTCTGCAAAACAACAAGAACAACATCAGAAACAACAAGAACGACAACAATAAGAGCAACAACATCAACAACAACACCTGCTGCTAGTACTTGCTACCGCAATCACGGAAGTACTAATTCTACTTTTGTTCTGCTTTCAGTATACTGCGTTTCGGTAAAAGAGGCGCCATCTTCCGGTATGGTCGAGGTTCCGACGACACCGACGAGAGTCAACTGTTCGGCCAACAAGTACGAGCATGATTACATATCTTCATACAGTTGTGTCCGTCATGCTGGCATTAAGAACGTAGATAACATACGTGTCCATTTTACATCACATTTTGTCAATATAAGTGCATCTCTATACTGCTTTACTTACTACGTAGCTATATGTCCTGTTCACTGCAGTCAGTATAAGACACCATATGCAAGCTACTATTTTCTCTACTGTCTTCGCTGATAGCCATTCGTTTTGCTCCTAATGCTGCTGTTGTAGCTGCTGCGGTTGCTACTTTTACATTACTAAAGCTATCCTTCGCCATTATGTGTTCCTTTTACGCAGCGCATTTCTAAACCGCTTATGCGTAGTGATAGAATGTTCATGAATGTTCATGAATGTATTGTTATTCCTTTGCTGCGCGTTGTCAATGGGCTCACTTGAAATCGATCCGTTGACGCCAACAGATAGACGGCCTCGCCGACACAGAAGAGAAGCGTCGCATCTTCCGCTACGGCAAACGTGCTGACGACAGCGACGCCGAGAAGCGTAGAGTGTTTCGGTTCGGGAGATCAGGCAGCGCGCCAGGCAATGGCCACCGAATCCAGGCGCGCGACCCCCAGGGTCCCTACGTTCCCTTTCGTTTCGGTGAGAAGTGAAAAGGTTTGACACACGTTTCTGCAGCGCACGTCTAACAAATGAACTCTTAGAATGGCACTAATTTGAAGGTGTTGAACGCTCTCGAATCGTGACAGTATTGGTGACGTCATGTCGATTCTACGCTTTCGTTCCGATAGACACCGTATGTTGTAGATATCGCGTTGTATGCTGACCAAAACGCATTCATGGCAAATCAATCCCCCATTGAACACTGAGCGTATCACGATGTATAGCAATCATATATTCAGTGGTTAATGTAAATGTTCAGAGACGCGGACTGTCTTGTTAATGTATTGCCAAATTATGCGTGTTTGTACAATAAAGTTCCCACTCATTTATGACTTGTTGCTTTGCCGCATGAAGATAGCGTGTGATGTTAGAAACGTAAGACATGTTTTTGTATATAGACAGCGGCGTATTTAGATGGGGGGGGGCATTGGGCCATGGCCCCCCATGGCTTAATGTTTTTGATTTTGTTGCCGTATTTTTGTCGTTACGCCGCTACAAGACTAGGCGTGTCCCCCCCGACCTCCCTCTTTGGAAGATCCTAGATACGCCACTGTATATAGACATGCGTCGTCTATGCGCAACCTGTTTGGAGACATACGTTAGCAGAACACATGACAAGTGTTTGTCATATTTGCTTGCAATACGAGAAGATGAATCCATTACAAAATAAAAAATTGCTTTTGATACGTTTCCATATTGTGATGATGGAAAACAGGCAATATACTACAGTGCCCTAAAGATGGTTACCCACTAACGCCAACATATTTGAGAAGACCAGAATCGACAGTAAAATGAGCTATGTGTTTATTTAAAGATGAGCTATTAAAAACAGAATGAGTGTAACATGCAACATATAAGTATTTGCATGTGCGACATTAAGCATGTATTATATATTATGAAATCAGGAAAACAGCTACAAGTTTCAATTATTCTGGAGTGGTAAATGTTGAAACGACCAGAACCACGGGTCTCACTGGTCTGACGACAGTACTTGTTTCTCTAGATTGATTAGCTGACTTGCTTAGATAGAACATGCGATTACGTACGTAATTAAGGACGGATAACCACAACTAGCAAATTTTCTGAGACGTTATATCAAGAAAAAAACGGGAATGCTTTTTCTTAACTTAGTTATACAATTCACGAAGGGGTTTTGAATTTTCACAAACGTGATTAGACAAGTGCTGTGCTGTGCAGTTAAACCAGAACGACATGCCGATGCTCTGCACATGATGACGACTAATAGTCATTTAAATGGTCTCCTCTTGCGAGGCAGTTAGCACATCTGACAAAACCGCGTCATTGACGATTATGGAGCGGCTCATGAGAGATGGAGTCCACAGCAGGCTACACATTTACCCACTGTGTGGGATCTTTTACGCCCCATGCCATATACACTAGGTAGAAGGGACGGATGTTAGTGTCTCTTCTGAAAGACACAGATAAAGCTGGATGAATGAAATTGCTCGTTTCGAAAGAGAGGTTAGAAAATTCGAACCCCTGTCCTGTAACAGACAGTCCAACAAGCCGTCGCACCACACATTAGAACACATGAAACGACCAGAACCAAAAGTGTTTGTGCATTGTAGAACATTATGGTTTTCTACTTTCTAAAGACTCTAAGAGGACACATCGGTAAAGGATTTTTTATTTTAAGTATGTTACCGCAAAAATAATATTACCCTGAAATCGTGAAACATTGTCCGACGGATATTTCTTGACAATGATCCGACGCTGCTGTTGGCAAACGTTTTTCAACACCGGCCTCGTTACATAATGCAACACTGTGTAACATATAATAATGCAGTAACGAGGTATATCTTTGGTTGCGATCGATAACCGGCCCACTCCTGTAGGTTGACAGTGTTAGATAGGCAGACGAAAGACAGTGACGGCGCCGTGACGCTGGGAGTCGTCATTTGTCATGCAGGCGTCTGATCATTATACACTAATCATCAAGAGACAATACTGGATTGGTGATTAGTGTTAATGGGGGAGAGAGGAAGACGTTTGGACACTCACCTGACAGAGCTATTCTCGAAACACGATGGCCGTGCTAATGGAATAAATAACCATATTGGCGTTTTGTGTTCATTCTTGAACGTATGTTTCCGACAAGAACACATTTTAGAACTAAACATTTGGACTTTTGTTACTGAAATTGCTACCGCTATATACTGCGCATTCCACATCACCAACTGCGTAGTCTGTAGCGTCATCGGACAATCCATTGACCAATATGACAAACTTCTCACAAAAGTATCAAAAAGCATAGCAGTTTTGTATAAAACTATGCATGTTCTTGATTGTCAAGCGTTACACACATTATATCAATCACTTGTTGAACCTCACATGTCATATTGCTGTGAGATATGGGGAAGGACGTATCAATCCAGACTCAAGAAACTATTTCTGTTACAGAAAAAAGCTATACGGATTATTTATAACCTTAATTATTCAAACATAGTTAAACTTCATTGTTTATTTACATAAAAATTATGATTATACTCAATAAAGTAAATAATCACTCTTTAAATGGTCGGGTTCAAGCATTCTTTAAACCAACCGAAGTTATACACATTTATGATACCGGGAAAAAAAACTGTTTTATGTAAAAAACACAAATACCACCCTCAGACTATTGTCACTCACTGTCAAAGGTATAAATACGTGGAACAGTTTAGCAAACGAAATAACTCAGCTACCAAGTTTGACACAATTTAAAAAATCATTCAAGTTGTCATTACTTACAACATATTTATAAACTTTTAATTGAAAGTTATGTCAATTAGTTACTTTATAATTAGCACAAGCACCACAGTAATAAGTTTATAAGTGAATTGTGAATGCTATTTTGTATTTAATTTTTTTATTGTTTTGCATTTATATAGTTTGAGAATGGCATAGCACCTTATAAGTCGTATGACTTCAGCTATGTCCCTTCAGCAGCAGCAGCAGCAGCAGCAGCAGCAGCAGCAGCAGCAGCAGCAGCAGCAGCAGCAGCAGCAGCAGCAGCAGCAGCAGCAGCAGCAGCAGCAGCAGCAGCAGCAGCAGCAGCAGCAGCAGCAGCAGCAGCAGCAGCAGCAGCAGCAGCAGCAGCAGCAGCAGCAGCAGCAGCAGCAGCAGCAGCACACCATACTATGCACCTGTATTATGTTGTTGTTGTTGTCGAATAAACTTTCACTTCACTTCACTGATTGTGGTGAGAAATGTACACTGCATTGGTTTGGTCATGTCACGAAATAGTCAGACCACCACAACAAAACACAATTCCGCAAGGCACATTGATTTGAGAACGTCAAATATACATACATACATACATACATACATACATACATACATACATACATACATACATACATACATACATACATACATACATACATACATATATATATACACATACATACATACATACATGCATACAAACATACATACATACATACATACATGCATACATACATACATGCGCGACTAAGTTTCTCAGTGAGCCTCGGGACGTCGAGGGACCGAATAAATTGGAAAAAGGTTGACATTTGGAGTTGTGCCCCAAAGATAGCCTGTGTCAAGGGATATATGAATATATGTGAAGACGAATTACGTCATCGTCGCTTAGACGTCCCGGGCGGAGTGCCAATTGGAATGGCGTACGCCAAACCGGGGTTGAAAAATTTTCCCCACAAAATGCTGCTCAGTCATCTGGAGTATACCAAAATAGTCAAAAAAATATTAATTTGGAGTGACGATGTGTTTTTATTTCAGGAGGAATTAGTGGATGCTTAATGTTTACTTCCAAGTAACAATATATATTGGAGCGGCCGCATAGGGCATCTACATGATCACGTGATAATATGTAGAGCCTACCATCGTGAAAGGTTTTTATATCCTGAAGACATCTCTGAGTGTCAAAAAGTGTTTAAAAAAAACTCAAACAACATATATCGCATCAGTCGCTCCACGCATCTTGTTTAGTCATAACGCACGCTCGCACGCACGCACACACGCACGCACGCACGCACGCACTCACGCACACACGCATGCACACACACACACACACACACACACACACACACACACACACACACACACACACACACACACACACACACACACACACACACACACACACACACACACACACACACACATACACACGCACACATGCACCACCATGAATATGTAAAATTTCCTGAAGCACATCTGGGTGCCAAATTACTTATTCCCAGATAAACACTCCCACATTAGATATCGCAGTGGCTACAAAATGCGTCGACATTCCAATGACATCCTTGCCTTAGAAGCAGATGTAACTTGAGCAAAAAGTACGACCTCGTGATATATGTACACGATTAAGACTGCCGTGAGCAGCGCCTTGATAGTTGTTAATTGCCAATACGTCATTAATTTGCAACTTAGCATCGGATATATACATACATGCATACATTTCTAAGTAGCAAACTAATGACGTATTAACAATTAACGATTGTCAAGTCGCTTGAATATATATATATATATATATATATATATATATATATATATATATATATATATATATATATATATATATATATATATATATATATATATATATCTGTTGCCAAGTAGCAAACTAATGACTTTCTTGCTGTCTTCCTGAGAGAAAAATATTTTAGAATGTTTTGTTTAATTGCTGACAACGGAAGCGGGAAGTTTCCGTTTTTTAATTGGACATCTGACAATGGTAGTTTGTCTCGCGATAATAATTGTTTCTTTGGATAAGATACGAATATAGAGTAGCCACCTTTCCTCGTGCTGAGAACACTTGTAACCACAGGCGTACTTTGGCTCGTGTTAAACTTTTGGCAGGATGTTTTGGTAATCCTCGTGTGTGAGAATGATGGTGTCGTTGCAACAATAAATGATGACCTGGAGCGGAAAGGGATGATGGTTGCGGTGACGAATGCGCATGAAGCTGTTACAGATAACTTCTCCACTGACGGGAGTTCAAGACGACAGACGATGCTTTACTGCAGTGGGAATCGTGTAGCGATATTTCACCACAATGTTGGATATTAGGTTTCGCCTGCATCTTCGAACAGGTCGACGTTTGTCTATTTCTTTCTGGAGTAGGTCATTTGCGCATTAGCCGATGCGATATGTGCTTCCAACTCTCAGTCATCCAACACGATATATCCACCAGTCAGTCGAGACAATTTGGCCGTCAACCCGATGTGAAAAAGAGCACGGCTATGCATCCCGTCGGGAGAACTGCGTCGGATGATCCGTCGACCGTGATGGAAACCAACTTGTCATTGAAAGCGCTGCCTCTTTAAAACGAACTACATATCCTCAGGGGTATTACACAGCACGCGTAGGTGATTATTTGCCTTAAATTAATTTTCCATTATATGTTTTCTCGCATGATGCCTTGACATTCTCAGCAGATCATTTATTTCATTCCGGTTTCAGTGTTTATTTGCAATGTTCTAGATGATGTCAAATTACTGCTTTTTCTTGTCCCCCCATTTCTCTTACCTAATGAAGGCCACATATATTTTAGCATATTTCCTTTGCAGTCTATCTAGCTATTTCGTCCTGATCTTCCAAGCGATGGACCATTCTACCAAAATCTTTTGCAATTCTAAAATTTCTGGTTGGCACAAAATGTACTTTAATAATGAGTAGTTCGATAAGGTGAACAAGTAAAGTAGTTTCACTGAAAATAAGGAAGACAGACGACGCTTATGTAACCTAGTGTTGGACGTCCAATATGTTAATAAGTTCTGCGGGTCATGCGAAGCGTACTGCTTTGGATGGCAATGACTTTAACTTTGGATGGCAATGACTTTAACTTTGGATGGCAATGACTTTAACTTTGGATGGCAATGACTTTAACTTTGGATGGCAATGACTTTAACTTTGGATGGCAATGACTTTAACTTATTGAACATTTCATGTTCAAACACCTCCTTTGTTTACGTCAGTGGAACTTTCGCTACTCTGCCGAAGCGGCTTCATCAGTACTAATGGCGATGACGTCCTGGTGGGATGATGTCATCATAGAGTTGTCGCGCAGCCTATATATGAGAGCAAAGGAGATTGCTTAAAACCAGGCTGGATGAACACAAGAAAGATGCGAAGAATGCACCAAGGGAACATCGCATGAGGACCGGAAAGAAACTGTCGCAGTCAACCACTAACACCTCCGCTCTTACATACTACACAACCACTGAAACCATCTAATACACTTGAGAGAAGTAGTGGCGGTAGACAGGGAGTCCCACAGAAGGAGAAAACAGGTGAAAAAAGCTTTTATCCGAAATATTTTTTATCTCACCATTTTGATTTGTATGCGTACTTTCAGGATAAGTTCCGTTCACGACCAGGTAGCACTGGATATAAATGAATGATTGGCTTGAGTAGATTTCGCCTATCATTTTTAATCCGGGTTCCCTTAACATAACAAGCCAATTTCTGACGATACGATGTTTTTTGCCGCACTGCCGATGTTACTTTAGCAGGCCAACTACGATTAACACGCCACACAGCTACACGAGCGGCTACTTAGGTATATCTATTCTATCACGAAATCGTCGTTAGCCGCATATCCTGTCGCTAAATGAATACAGAATGATAGATGTCAGCAACACTGCACATAATGAGAGTTTGTGGGTGTCAACCGTGGGTGATCCATATGAATTTCAGCAAATACGCTGAGTGGCATTTCACGCCGTGTCAAAGATGGTGTATCGTGGGAACTGGACGAATGTGCTCCCCAAGGATCACTGATGACTCTGTCTTGCAAAATAATAGGATTAATTGTTGCGTGAGATTCACAACCATACAATACAATGCTATACAATACAATAAAGACACTTATATTGTGCTGAATTCTTCGGGAAACCCAGTCACCAGAGCGCCAAAGCAAAATAGTTAGGCTGTAACTAATCGGTTAGCAATTTCAGCCGTGAATATTTGGATCGGTGCGCCGAGGATGCATGGAGAAAAAGGTTTAAAAGGTGAGATTTTAGTCGACGGCGTAATTGTATTATATGTCCTGTCTACAGGGAATGAGTTCCGCATAATTGGTGCGATAACTGAAAACATTCTAGCTTCAACGTTTGTCGTAACACTGGGAAATAAAAGTGGATTATAACTTAATGAGTGAAAGAAACGAGGAAGCCGGGGGAACTAGAGATAGAGAGAGAGAGAGGGGGGGAGGGGATGGGTGGATAAAGAGAGAGAGAGAGAGAGAGAGAGAGAGAGAGAGAGGGGAGGGAAGGGGTGGGTGGATAAAGAGAGAGAGAGAGAGAGAGAGGGGAGGGAGGAAAGAGAGAGATAGAGAGGGAAGGTAAGAGAGAGACAGACGGAGGGAAGCGGGAAGGAGGCAGGAAGGCAGGCAAGGTGAGATATTGAGAGAGTGAGTTAGAGAGGGAAGGAGGAGGGAGGGAGGTGGAAGGAAGAAGGGAGGAAGGGATGGAGGAACACCTCTACTTTATATTTCAGCACTCTTGTCGAGGAATGGAGAATTGACGTAATTGCCTTTTCATTTTATTACAACATTTCGAAAAAAGCTTTTATTGTTGTTGATCAGTTTAATACACTTTACAAAGACATGGTTCTACACGTTGTGAAACAGGAGGCATGGGATGGTAATTGTACCGTTTATTTTCGGAATATTCCTTCTCTAGAGTTGATGAATCGAAGACGAGTTACCCCCCCCCCCGGTGGAGGATACTCTACTTTCCCTGGGAGTGACCCCATGGAGAAGAGACCGAAAGGCACAGACAAAGCGTGTGCACAAAATAAACCGCTTTTCGAAGCGGGAGCGTGATGAACTCGAAGCCCAGTCGTATCGATCGACGCCCGGCGTTCTAACAGCCGAGTTACAGCGGTATACGTAGATCAGATTCAAACAAATGACACCAGCGCCGAAGTGGGCAATGATTTGCTACTACAAATTATAACGTCGTTAATAATAGATCTTTCGACACACACACTTTACAACAGGATGATTTGACGGCTGCTGACAAACGGCTGCCTTTAACCTTAGTCGATATAACACAGACCTTAAACATTCCACCCGCACATCAATGATCTCCACGCAGACGATTAATACAGCAGCCTGGGTATAGCATATACCGAATGCGCCGTTGGAAGTCATGATTGGTCTACGTACCACAAAGGCAATACATTTTTAACAATTTTACAATTCATTTGACAAAATGCGGTCGTAACTTCCACCAGTTTACTAACTGCTGATAGCAAAACAGCATATAAAGGTGGCACTGCAAAAACTAAAAGGTTATCTTAGTTTGGGTTATATTGTCTCTAGAAACGTCACAACTCAGGATGCGCATTTGTATTTGTACGTGTATATGTACGCACGCGCGAGCGAGAGTATGTGCGTGATTTTCCGTCAGAATACAGTGCTGTATATAATATAATATTTTAGAGAGTGCTAGACAAATGTTATCAAACGATCGGCCATCTTGCTATTAAGATAAGTTTTCTGGATAATTGGTCTGCCCAGCCTTGTTGACTGTCGCTGCCGCCAGTGGAGTGATTTGACTGCTGATACCGCAAGGTGATCTGTATTGAGTGCTGCGACCGCTAGGTGATACGGGTTAATAGTTGTGGCCGCTGGTTTTATATATATATATATATATATATATATATATATATATATATATATATATATATATATATATATATATATATATATATATATATATATATATATATATATATATATATATATATATATATATATATATATATATATATTTTTCTCTCTGTTTGTCTGTGTGTGTGTGTGTGTGTGTGTGTGTGTGTGTGTGTGTGTGTGTGTGTGTGTGTGTGTGTCTCTCTCTCTCTCTCTCTCTCTCTCTCTCTCTCTCTCTCTCTATTTATCCATGTATGTCTGTCTCTGTCTGTCTGTCTGTCTGTCTGTCTCTCTCTCTGTGCTGTCCAACCCACATCATATATGTTTCTCCAATCCCATCCTCAATCCATGATTCTCTTCTAATTCCAATCCTCTTGCACACTTGTATCTTCTGTGTGTTCTCAACTACTATGGCCAGATCGCCTCCATCCATTATTCGTTCACAATGACTGGACACTGGGTTGTTGTGAGTTTCACGTTGGTGTATGAGTTTCAAGTTAACATTAGCTTCAAGGCAGGGATTACACATAAATCCCATCGCATACATTATATACCCTATGAGTTAATGTATAATATAATGTAGACGATCTCGCTATTCGTAGCGAATAACACAGAGGAGTGCTTTATTATCGTTGACAAGTGGGAGCCATTTTAGGCTACATGAAAGTATATTTATCCTTTAGTTGGCAGCACGCCATCTTGCGGATACATTCTCGCAGAAGAGTGTGCGCGGTTAAGTGATTTCGAAGGCTTTCACAAAAAATATGGATTGCGCGTTTTATGTATTTTAAGAAGCCTATCTATATTGGCCTGGCTTTAACATTGCTATATTACGATATTAGAGCGTTCACGAGCTGCCGATGAGTGGTCGCAAAACAATGTTGTACAAACATATGGCTGGGAAGCGGAACTTCAGCTGATACAAGAATGCAACGCGCCAACAGTGGCAGCGATTTTCTGGTTCCTGTTTGTACTTTAGCAACACGCCTGTTTGTACTCTAACAACACGCCTGTTTGTACTCTAACAACACGCCTGAAATGTTATCACCGGTTTGATGATATCGTACAGACAGAGCTGCACCAAAATCTTGTTAGTTAGTAAACATGTGGGCATTTTGTGACTTTTATTATTCGGCCAGATCACCTCATAATCATGGTGACCTACTCCCGTACTGCCACGGCATTGCTGGTGCCACTGGTTATGCTGACACAGTCTTTGTTTAGCACAATAAAGGCCATGGAAATGTCTCCATTCACGCGTGGGTGCAGGGTCGGTCGTAATAAACAACAACTAATTCGCCGAATAATCTCTTCGAATCCTTCAATTTATTACATACAATACGTTTATTCAGCGACTCATCAAACCGGACACATTCAGGACCTCATAGCTGAGTCGACTTGATATATTCTGTTATCGCCTATCCTCGATATCTGACCACAACTGCATCGACCTGGTACTAAATGCATTGAAACCACCAGTCGAAAAACATGTGTGATTGCTAAACGCAACTTTTGCAGCATGGACGCTGCGACGTTGTGCGATGGCATTAATCTGTTTATGCTAGCTTGTGTGCTGACGCCAACGGTCAGCAAGCGGTGGAATAGCACTGATCGCGATTGCGCCGTTGTACTAAATGTAGATTGTGTATCTGCGCCTGCGCCGCGGCCATCGTAGAAGTCAGACAAGCACTCGGTCGTACAGCTTACATAGGCTTGGTTACTCGTAGTCTCACACATTGTTTGTGCAATAAATATCGTTAACTGTGCATATGCATCAAGCAGTCGTGAAGGATGGTGACGACAAAACACTGTCGCTACTTGCATGCCGCTCTCGTTATGCACACATTTACAAGATTTTGTTTAGTAATGTATTGTCCTCTGTGAGAATAACTCGGTGAGTAATTCATGAAAATACAAACTTGCAGAACTCGATGTTTTCGCAGAACTTGACGGTTCTTGCGGAACTCAACGTTTTTTGCAGCTAGAACTCGACGATTCTTGCAGCCAGAACTCGACGATTATTGCAGAATTTGACGATTCTTGGAGAACTCGACAGGTTTTGCCGTTTCATAAGCCTTTTGTCCGCTACGGCGCCTCATAAAGATCGATGATGAGAGATAAAATAAACGAAAATGGGAGAATCTGTGGCGACGAACGAAACTCGAAATGCACCGACAATTATACGTCACCGTCCGCGATGACTGCACCACAAAGATATCCATTAAGATAACCGAATATTATCGCGGACAATTACAGAACGCTAATAACAAAAACATGTTTCGCAATCTGAGATCACTCGATGTCCATCAAATACATCATCCTGTATTCTATTCAACGAAGGAAGGCTGTGATGCATTCTCACGTTTCTTCCATGATGAGATTCAGAAACAACTGACTACCTTACTTGGCCGTTGATCCAGCTGCGGACGAGAAACCTTGTTTCACTGACTCCACCCATGTGTTCGCAGAAATCACAACTATTGTTGGCATTACCGATAAGACATGCAACTGAAGGACACTATGGAAAGTACCGCGCCTACGCAGTCATGCATGTGCAGCTTAAGCATGCAATTGTTCGACCGCTGTTATAGAAGCCGTCACTTGACAATGACATACTCAACAACTACCGTTCAGTAAGCAAGGCAGTGATTGCTCGATTGATCATCACTCATTTCGGATCAGCGAATGGAGAACTGTTTCCAATCAGCGTACCGGAAATAAACATTCGATAGCAACCGCATTATTATGTGTAACGAATGCCACTTGTTCTCATTGATTTTAATTCGGCTTTCCACACAACGTATCCGGCGGTTACGCTTGCGTAACGGGTATTATTGACTGGTTGCAAGATGCATCATCGAGTACAACTTATTTGACTTTGTGTCTCACGCACGGTTCGGTCCTTCAACCATTGCTATAGGGAACGTAAGTGGCTCACGATACATCGTAAGGTTTCGTGTTAGTTAAGCCGATTGGCGACCACTCAAGCGACGCGCCTTAACCCCCACCGTGTTACGTTATTATTTACAACAAGAGTATCTACTTATTACAGCTTCATTGATTGTATTTTGGCGTTATAGCTTCAGTTATATGACGTCAATTACATATCAAACTCAACCACGCTACAAAAATGAGCCAGGCGGCTTTTGACAGCGGACACATTTTAAACATAATCTTCATTCTGGAATGTTATTGTCGAAACCGTGGCGTTGTTCGTGGCGTTGTTCGTTGCCGTTTTTCAAATTGATATGTCAACGAGGGAAATATTGTTATACCCACATTAAAACATAATCTGCCGAATAGCAGTGCAGTCGTCCCATACCAACTTAACGTTGGTCCTGGCAAAGGCCAGACATCGTTAAGGTAACATGGCTAAATTTACTAACATAATTAAGTAAACAAATAATGCCAAGAAAACGCATTGGTCGTTGCTGTGCTTTGTGTTATCTGAGAGTATATCACATGTGATGAGTCGTACTGTTACAGTATTATTTATGTTGATAGTTTATGGTGACAAAACATTAACGTAATGCTACTTAATGCTACTTATATTAGCTCTATTTTATTTCCACAGTGTTTAGGTCCAACATACTTATATATTCCATGTCGATTTTTTGGCAAGTATTATGTAAGTTACAAAGGTTTTAAAAATAGTATGGGAAATTCAAGATGGCCGCCAGATTGAACATGGACATACTTCGCCTTAAGCTGATGATACGACGATATCCTATTTATAGCCACAGATACATAAACAAATGATATTATGGATTAGGAAGGCTACGACAACTATTTTTAATTTCAAAATGGCAGCGGTAAAACAGTATAAGTAGCTGGTATTTCAAACCCAAGTGTATGCATAATAGTACACTTTAAAAAGAAATTGCAGACACTTCGCATGTTTCACACTGAATTTTTATTCTAAATGAAAATGCACCATACACTTTTCATTACTGTAATAACAGGGTTATTAATAGTTCTAATTGAACGGCGAACTACTTTGTACTTTAAGTGTTCGTTGACATTGTGTTGGCTGACACTTCAACCTCAAACATCATCATCACCAGTTGACCCGATTTGCTCATCGATGCGAGCTGTGTTGCTGCATCTAAATCCTTCGCAGCCACATACCCCAGTGCACGGAATATTGTTAACAAGACAACTGCACTTCCTCTTGCATCCACGTTTATGTCCATACTGAGTCATGATAGCTTCAGGGCCTGCTGGGTTCAAACATAGAACAGGAACAAAATGACATGCAGCTGCATTGACGTTCCACTCATACTCGACTGGAGTAGTCCACGTTCTTCTTTGATTTTAACCAGCTTGTCCCCCGTCCCCGTCCCCCGTGCCCCGTCTCTCGTCCCCCGTCCCCCATCCCCCGCTCGTACTTCTATTGTTGCATTTGAACTTTTGAATGTTCCGAGCTTCTTTCTCTTCATTGGGTCTCACACAAAAAGGTTTCTCTTCATTGGGTCCCACACAGAAAGGTTTCTCTTCATTGGGTCTCACACAAAAAGGTTTCTCTTCATTGGGTCCCACACAGAAAGGTTTCTCTTCATTGGGTCCCACACAGAAAGGTTTCTCTTCATTGGGTCTCACACAAAAAGGTTTCTCTTCATTGGGTCTCACACAGAAAGGTTTCTCTTCATTGGGTCTCACACAAAAAGGTTTCTCTTCATTGGGTCTCACACAGAAAGGTTTCTCTTCATTGGGTCTCACACAGAAAGGTTTCTCTTCATTGGGTCTCACACAAAAAGGTTTCTCTTCATTGGGTCTCACACAAAAAGGTTTCTCTTCATTGGGTCTCACACAGAAAGGTTTCTCTTCATTGGGTCTCACACAAAAAGGTTTCTCTTCATTGGGTCTCACACAGAAAGGTTTCTCTTCATTGGGTCTCACACAAAAAGGTTTCTCTTCATTGGGTCTCACACAGAAAGGTTTCTCTTCATTGGGTCTCACACAGAAAGGTTTCTCTTCATTGGGTCTCACACAGAAAGGTTTCCCTCTGTTAAACGCTCTGTGACAAATCCCTCAAACATCTGCTGTCCAATGTCATCACGACCTAAGATATATTTGGCCATCTACTCATTAATAACTTCTCTGTTAAGGAGGTTGTATATATTATCTTCATCTACCGTAAATGGGTTTCCATGTTCCGCAAATATCCCAGTGAGCTTTGTAGCATTCTTCGTTATTCGGGAGAGCTTTCCTTTGTGATATCATGGTGCTGTGTTCTATTGTCATTACTACCCTAGCCATGTTCTTTCGCAATCTCATCGAGTAACTTTGACATCTCAGGTGCAAAGAGAAAGAACTTATCTAGATCCTTCTCATTTTGGGTTATTCCGACAATTCCTCCAATAACCCTAATTGCGTGGTTTTCGTGTTCAATTGCATGATCTTGAGCTATTGTAAGTAAATCCTACCACTCCATTCGTCACGCAGAATTTCCCTTACAAAAATTCTGCCCAGATATCCGGATGCTGCTTTCCCGCTTCCTGCATTGTGAAAATGTACACGGGTAGCAAACGAGCATAGTTCGGATGGTCTTGATAAGAGACACGATGCTCTCCGTGTGCAGCAGAATATCTCTTTGTCTAGTGCTTCTAAAACATTGTAGGATTTTCTAAAATTGTTTCATGTAGTTGAGAAGGAAGTCCTGGATATTGGATGGCACCCAACAAGTAAGTTATTAAGTAAAATAATTCAACAATATTACTTCATTGAGCCACTATTGATTGTGCTAATTATGGCAACAACAACAAAACACACAACTGATACAACAGTGACATTGTAATACAAGTGTTTTTTTAAGACGGTCTCTAAAACGGCAATTGTAATTATACAGATTGTATAAAAAGATTGGAGGTTTTATGTGCGCTAAAATTATGTTTAGTTGTTTCTTAGATGCATCAATGTTGCTACCACGAAAAGTTGTCCAACCTGTCCAATGTATTGAACGTTATTAAAACAATGATAGAAATACTTTTGTCAAACTTTACTTAACTACGAAATAATAATTACACCACATGAATCCATAGATTGAGCATAACAGAACAGTTTACAGTAGGTAATTTCACATTTTGTTGTGACCGCCATTTTGAAATTCAAGAGGCTATCTACTAATGCCCGCATTATGTATGAATGACACATATATTAATAGAAGTAGGTATTTTTTAATGCTACGGGCTCCAAGCACCATTCTAAACATGCAACGAATTATTAAAAATACTAATATGATGAAAAATCAAGTCACTTATATGAATTTGGTAAATATACTCTGTTGGAAAAAAATTGCCACCCTATTTGTGTTAGAATTGTTCTAACCAAATATATTAAAACAAGTGAAAGTTTGCTTTTAACAAAGATTCTGCACGAAAGCGTTTTCTGTGACATAGTAGCCTACACCAGCGCCACGCCTCTCTTGTGCGCTATTCACCGGTTAACTGTAAGATCGGCTGTAAGCTTTTAGTTTTCACTTATAAAGCTGTGCATGGCGACGCGCCGATATTCATCTGTGATCTTGTCCGTCCGTACAAACCAGCGAGAGCTCCGCGCTCTACCGGAAAGGAACCCTCTCTGTGCGGCGGACTAGTGTCTGGGTTGGGGACAAATCGTACGCGGTCGTCGCGTTAACATTGTGAACATCGGAAAAGTCACGTCAAAAGATTTATTTTTATCGAACGTCTTTCCAGGTCAATTAGTAATTAATGTTATCTTATTATTTATTAACATATTTGTATACTTACTTTTTTATCTCTTATATCTACAAATACATTGTTTTAGTTATATTATAAATGTAATGCGATTATATTTAAATTGTTTTATATCTACCTATTATTTTTAACCCCATTAGGGTGTAATTAATATAACTATTGCAGTATATTTATTTATGTACAGTATTTATTTATTGTATTTTATGTTAAATCATATATTTTATTAGAAACATTCCAAGCGTATATAAGACTTTTTTAATTAACTTATGTATGATTATCATGCTATGTTTTATTACGCTATATTTGTTTATCTGCTCGTATTTAATGTAGCTTGTTTATTGTATTTTTAAGTATGTATGTTTATTTAGCAATATATAACTTCGTATTGGTGTTTTATATGCTTTAAAGCGCCACGGACAATTTATTTGGATATGACGGTATATTAAAAATATGTTATTATCATTATCATTAACATTAACATTAAACAAACATTCATCTGACAAGAAACATTCATGTTATTTTCACAAACTTCGTACAAATGTTGACTAATTTATGTTTGAGGTGCTGCAGATTTGTTCATAGTTAATGCTACCTGCATTAATTAGAAGCTAGAATTTACGTTTCTACTTTCCAGGACGCGCCCAAAGGACAAAGGAGAATGATACGAGTTGAGGTTGATTTCATTATTTGAAAGCTTTCCACTTAAACGCTAGGTTGCGCCACTTGTTGGCGAACAACGAACATTTTCTCTGCGAGCGAGTCGAGTAGCGATGATTGGTTCACCGTTCTGAAATAAGAAATAAATCGACAATCCTTCCCACAATGTGTGAATTGTAAAAGGTATATAAACATAACGGGTGGGAAACCAGACATTCGAAAATATCGATTACAGTGTAGGTGCTGCCACCTTACGACAGCTAATAAAATAACACACACACACATGGCTTGAATTTCATCATCATGTGATTCCATCTCCTATCGGAAGGTAGGTACTTATGGATCGCTAGTCATTCCCTGCCATATATGATGATACATGTTTAATAGATGTTGTATCAATGGCTATGATGGCTTATGAAACTAGCAAGCTACAACAATAAGGGGAACAAACGAGCGAAAATTCCATTTGAACAGCACCGTGCGTTTTTATTTTATCAACCTCGACCCGCCAATATGTTCAACATTTTAAAATCTTGTATTACCATCAACTTCACCAACACACGATGGTACTTCATTTGGCCAAGCCAAGTATGCACATTTAATACTCGCCGTTTGGGGGTAATGTGTGGATCAGGGATGGGCACAACAACTTTAAATGTGTTGCAAATACTCTACGTGCAATACTTTACCGCATTTTCCTTGACGTACTACAAATATATGTACAATATTCCAAACACTTTTGCAATACTTTTCCAGTCTATGATATATAGCAGATATTGTAATATTTAATGATAACAAGACATTGTGTTGTATATGATTTATACTGATATAACACACTGAAGTATTCAACATTTAGTAGTACTACTGCAATACGCAGGACTCTGAGTATTGCGTCCATCCCTGATGTGAAGTTACCCAGCAATACTGTGTAGTATTATTTGCTTGCTTTGTGAACTAAATCCTCGGTATGTGGAGTGCACAAACACATTCTCACATCACATTCTAACTGCAACATATTGCAGTATATTATAACTGCAGCATTATATCTTAACTGCTCAATGTCCGAACACATTGTGTTTTACGCTGCACCTAATAATGAAGAGCTAATAAAATTAATATCAGAAATGAAACCGATCATCTATCAAAATTAACATGTATGTCAAGCTTATACGAACCTTTGAACGTAAGATTTGTATTGTTCCTTTCGTCATCCGTGCTAGCCTTTATGAGGCCATTGTCAGAAATTAACGAACACGACAAACAATGTGGCGCTTCTTCGATGGCATAACCTAATGCCATAATATACCTGACGCTACGTCAGTAAATAACGCCATAGTAATCGATACATTAAAGAAGACATAGTCGTTATTCTCTTGAACTGTCGTTGACGGGCATTGGCACCTGATGAGCCATGTATCCACCATCTTAAGATATTTACCAAGCGGACGTCACTAAACGTGATATATATATATATATATATATGTCATTGATAGTTCTTTCTTGCCAAGTGGCCTGGCTCACAGCGACGTATTTGTAGATCAAATAGGGGGGTGTCCTTCGCGGGCCAAGATGTTCAACTGGTCACCGGCACTGTGAAGTTTGCGTCGTTCCTGAAAGAAGAATTTGTTACGAATAGGCAATATGTCAAATAATAGTGCATCGCATTGGCGCTTGAGCAGCATGTTTGTGTGCGTGCGTGAGTGTATGTGCGTGCGTGTTTGAGTGCGTGCCCTTGGGCGTTAACATTATTAGCTACTTTATTCTACGAAAGGATAACTCAATATATATATATATATATATATATATATATATATATATATATTTTTTTTTTTTTAAACGAATGTTCATGTGTCCTTTCGTCAGTTGATTAGTTCAGTAGTTTCACAATTATTCGTGTGTCGACACTGTCCCGTCTACAATAGAATACACATCTCACTGAATGTGACTGGCAGATGACATGCTTCAGACAATAAAGCATGCTGTCTCAATATTGCTTTCTGCTGTTTTGATGGCATTGCCACTGGATTTATTGAATCCAACCTGTCCACTTTAATTATATACGATTCTTTTGTACGTAAGCTATTATTATTATGTAATATTTATATGGAGAACCAACTCATCAATTCTCTCGACGAGTGATCTCCATTCATTGCGATATTCTTCCATTCTACCCGAACCGCGGCTGTTCGCGTGTGCCTTCCTCACCCATTCTCTGTACACGACCTGATCCAGCTACCCATCATCACGTGTTTCTTCGTTCCAGTCTCTGAATCCCGCAACTTCTTTTCTGTCTTCTAGTTTCGAACATAATTTCTCTTTGCTATATGTAGCTTCTCCTCTTGTATTTATGTCTGTACGCTGTTGCCAACCCATGTACTACATCTGGTACCACGTAGGCTTCAAACACTTTCCAAGTAATTCTTTATTCAACTTTCTCTCTCCCACATAATACCTTCCAGCCGCTTCCACGATGCTGCCGCTGCACCTTCACGTCCGGCAATGCCATCGAAGCACAATAATATACAATTACCTATCGCAATAAGGATTCCCGATGAAAGAAACACACGCTTGAAAGGAACAACTTTGAAATCTGCGTTTTGGCTTACACTGTTTTATGTACACATTTATATAAGGAACATTGTATATAAAGAACATTGTATATATGGTACATGGCACAACCATGTTACTTACATGTTCCTTATATTGATATATCGATATTTTAAAAAATTTGCCATCCAAGCCAAATGCCCAGACGGGAAGTGGACAAGGAAGCCATTGGCTTATGGAGTGTCCAACAATGTTCATCTACGTGTAACCCTCCTGAGATATGTGTAAAACTTGATTTTAGACTTATTCACGTTGCTAGCAGTTACAAAATCCGTAGACAATTTGTTCCATTCATTTATTGTCCTCTGTGAGAACGAGTACTTCCTGATATCCAATCTACACTGATCCTATATCTAACGTTCACTCACTTGTCTACGTCTCATCAAATCGGCAACGTAACGTGTGAACACTTCGGTTTTGTCCACCGGCGATCGTTTCCCGTTGTGCATGAAGAACTGCGTACAGCAGCGCCCCCAGTCGGGAGTCATACATCCGTACCGTCTGACGCATGAGCTGCACGACCCACCGCACTGACTGGACACTTCCGGTAGAAGCAGAGACATCAGCAGCGCCCCTAGCGTTAGGCAAACTGCAATCAGACAAAATTAAGTTTCACGCCATTTGTCGTGGTATCGTCTGCTGAACACAACACACTGACACACAATAATTATTGTCATCTACTGCTGTTCTGCTGAAATCGTCGCAGCGCGGACCAATTCAGTTTCATGTTGTCTGCAATGATCTAGCGGCAAAGGTAACGAAAACGCATTGCATGCCGTATATTTTTATTTGGAATCACACTTAGCGCCTTCCGCATATCGCATCCGTATTCCGCATCTACATCCGTACACATGGGATCTTAATGTTTCGTACATTACGTGTAAGGTGTGTGTGTGTGTGTGTGTGTGTGTGTGTGTGTGTGTGATGTGTGTGTGTGTGTGTGTGTGTGTGTGTGTGTGTGTGTGTGTGTGTGTGTGTGTGTGTGTGTGTGTGTGTGTGTGTGTGTGTGTGTGTGTGTGTGTGTGTGTGTGTGTGTGTGTGTGTGTGTGTGTGTGTGTGTGTGTGTGTGTGTGTGTGTGTGTGTGTGTGTGTGTGTGTGTGTGTGTGTGTGTGTGTGTGTGTGTGTGTGTGTGTGTGTGTGTGTGTGTGTGTGTGTGTGTGTGTGTCTGTGTTTAATGCTTCACTTAAAATCCAGATGTCATAAGAAATATAATAGTGTTTGTAAAACCGGCAATTCTCTGAGTCACTATCTGTTACTTGAAGTTGAACTATATATATATATATATATATATATATATATATATATATATATATATATATATATATATATATATATATATATATATATAGTGTATTAATTGGCAATGTAAGTTCTTTCCTAAAGAAGACAGCAACACGGACTATGAGTTTGACATGTTTGATGGACAAATACGCACGTGTTCGTGGAATCAATACAATTTCTACCTGTAATTCGATGGTGGATTAGCACGAGGAACACCAATTAACTGGCGCATAGAAATATTGGCCAAACTCAGATTAATTCGGTGTCGTGCACCGTTCTGTCGCGAAACCAATATGCTATTTTCGAGACAACATAATGGACGATTTTCGCGAATACTTACTTTGGGAAAACGACACTGGGGCTTCTGCAAATAATTTACATTAAGTATCGTCTTGCAGAAGATTAATATGTGAACGAATTGACGTAGACTGTTTGGCTAACACGACCAGGGTTTGTCTTCATAAGATGTAGGAGGAAAGCACAGGTCGATACATATGACCTCAGTTCATCGTTGTCCACACAGCCTCAAGCCAGAACATGATCAAATATGTACATAGAACACTACACGACAGTACCACATTCATATTTCGCATATATTGGGTATCCGAAGCGCTACGCTTCGCGAGGGTTCAGACATTATGATGCTGCTGCCAAGCCCCTACGTGCGCTGTTAAAAGGACGGTTTTTGATCTAATATGTTTCCAGTCGTGTTAGCAAGCTAATCCAACTATTTTGCATCGACTTTACTATCACTTATTGAAAAATAAGCTAATATTGTTTCGAAGTTT
The DNA here is from genome assembly GCA_033239005.1 of Lamellibrachia satsuma. Taxonomy (NCBI): domain Eukaryota; kingdom Metazoa; phylum Annelida; class Polychaeta; order Sabellida; family Siboglinidae; genus Lamellibrachia; species Lamellibrachia satsuma. Next base: position 182,117 of record BSQZ01000119.1, on the reverse strand, counting down.
TGCCAATTCGCTGCTCAAATCGAAACATTAAGAGTTTCCCAAAAATATTAAAAACTACCTTGCAATCTACATATCATCACTTCGACACCTTTGCAAAACTAATTGTTTCTGCAATTAAGCACATGCGGCTCATTCGGAACATATTTATTAAATTTGTGTACAACATCAAAATACAGTGTTTTGTTTACTACAAATACAACAAAGACATAAAATACACTCCTTGAACGTATTTTACAACACTAGATTACATTAAACGGATGCTGAAATTAAAGGACGACATTGAGGTCGGATAGGATAATTAAAGGACGACATTGAGGTCGGATAGGATAATTAAAGGACGACATTGAGGTCGGATAGGATAATTAAAGGACGACATTGAGGTCGGATAGGATAATTAAAGGACGACATTGAGGTCGGATAGGATAATTAAAGGACGACATTGAGGTCGGATAGGATAATTAAAGGACGACATTGATGTCAGATAGGATAATTAAAGGACGACATTGAGGTCGGATAGGATAATTAAAGGACGACATTGAGGTCGGATAGGATAATTAAAGGACGACATTGAGGTCGGATAGAATAATTAAAGGACGACATTGAGGTCGGATAGGATGATTAAAGGACGACATTGAGGTCGGATAGGATAATTAAAGGACGACATTGAGGTCGGATAGGATAATTAAAGGACGACATTGAGGTCGGATAGGATAATTTCAGCTACCTGTAGTTTTAAGACAAATGTTGACATGTTGAACAGGTATACCAACAATGTGTTAATTGGGTAATTGTACATTCCGTTATTCCTACGACAAGCAGCACATATGATGTTATGTAGTAAACAAATTCATGCGATAATTCAACGGAAACAAACGAACCTTCGAACCACATTCATTGTAATTGATATTAGCTGTGTTTCCTGAAATCAACGTTTTAGATAACGATGTCACGTGTACAATATCGAGAACATCCGATGAACGTCGCAATGGAATGGAGATACTATCAGGTGTCATATGAAATAGGAATGTGTGTATGCTTATTTTATAACATGAATGATCATTCATTAGCGTCCTTGTTCTTGTCCATGTGTTTCGTTGAGTGACAAGCTTATTACATTATTGTGTGTTTTAGTTTGATATCGTTAGGCATTGTTTGGTGAGATATCGCAGCTTGACAGATAATGGTAGTGCTTCCTGGGCAGACACTTGAAATACATTTGATTCTTTCTTGACACGAATACATTTAGACGAAGATATCCTTTCTAAACTTAGAGAAATGTCAACAATTGGCATACAAATGACAGTGTTCGTCACGAGTACGTGTTTTCTCGTACGTTTATGTCCACTCGACTATTTGTTCGTGCGCGCACGTGTTTATGTTCGGATCTATTTGGAAAGCGCTGGCTCCGTTTTCTTTTCGGATCGTTTTTCTCATTCTACCCCAGTCACTGCGGAAAACGTGGGTAACGTAGGGCGATTCCTGCCGTTCTCGATAGTTCGTAGGGCGGCCATCTTTGCGTTCAGCGCTCGAAGCGACATCTGCAGCTTCCCGCGAAGGCGACGACGTCGGCGTTGCAAAGTCCGGAGGTAGTACGACTCCGCGTCGCGAAGTAGTCCGTGATATCGCGATTGTTGCGCCGCCCCGTCGCCGGATGACGTTGAGATAACGTCCGCAGCTCTCTTTCCCATACGAGTATCAAAGTAGATGCAGCAACGGCAGCAGCTGGCGCAGTCCGTCTGACAGGAAGCGACGCACATCCGCGCGCAGCTGTTAACTCCGCAGATGCAGCGACCCTCGGTCATTCGGACGACGCCGCAGTAGGTCCACACGGCAAGCACTGCGCAAACACATACGTGGGAGGTATGACTCATGCAAACAAGCATGATGATAGCAGTTGCGAAATAAACATAAAACAATGAAATGTGTGTTAATATATACGGCGGATAAGACTTGTTCGACCGCCGTCACGTTTGCGTGGAGTCTGTCTCGAACAAAATCGAGTCATGTAAATGAAACATCATCTTAATACAGGTGACCGCAACAATTATTTTACTTGCTGAAATTCTCCTATATGACTGAATATAACATTAATACTATAAAACAGTACAATTAACTTTATTGGGTTTATAATAAGTATTTAATAATTGTACAATTTGTGATAATACTAATGATAAGAATAATGATGCAATTGATTATATATATATATATATATATATATATATATATATATATATATATATATATATATATATATATATATATATATATATATATATATATATATATATATATATATATATATATATATATATATATATATATATATATATATATATATATATATATATATATGTATATATATATATATATATATATATATATATATATATATATATATATATATATATATATATACGTATATGTATATACACACACACTATTTTATACATTGTAGTAATAAACATTTATCTATGTCTAAATGGAAGGATATTTATAGTCACAGACGTTGCCTTTGGATTTTGTTCACGAATAAGAATTATGACATTAAAGTAATATTCAATGTAGTCAGGCATTGCTGCTACTGAGCAGGGACATATTCAAAGTAAAACGTCCAGGCACACATAATGTACACATAATTTATATATGTAATTGTCCCAATCCATGCCTGAAGGATGCATATCTGATTGTAAAGGTTGCCGCAGTTTACACATATCCTGCTGTCGGCTTCATAACTGCCTGTTCACTGTAACACGAAACAATAATTAAATGCCACATACATAATTAAATATAAATTATATCGCCAAAAACTGTTTTGTTAAGTATAAATAAAATGATCCGACTAGAAACTTACCTAAAACCGCGAACCCTGTCCGTGTTCTCATTGCCCGGGTAGTGGCGTGTCCAACTCTAGACGACATCAACCGTACTACGTCAACGGCGAATTACGAAAATCGCAAAACTGCGGGTCTCTTGGTAGTGATAATGCCGCTGTGCCTGGTTCGTTGACTCGTCATCGTGTTAAAAAACCTGCGACTTTCACAGATAGACGTGCGGCCATTCGCGCGTTTCTGGTGACGGATGCGCGCGGTCGAAGCGTTATATAGAGCACTAATGGTCGCATACAATATTAATATTCCTAAGTCAATATCGCTAACATCGAGTTCGATGTTCAACCATTAGTCCCGGCCCTTATTGTCCCACAGGGTCAGTGTGTAACTGCATTTGTTGCGCGTTGAGCCCCTCGTCCTTAAAATTATGTCGTTTTCAGTATTACGACGGAAGAGCGCGATAGAATAGTTCGCGAAACCCCGGCTCGTGGAAGACGGAGGCGCGCTGTCATTTCTCTGAACACGAATCACCCAATACACGGGCGAGCTAATGTTGAGGTATTAGAAAATAATAATATAGACATTCGTGTTCATCGGATTTGTATAGGAATACAAGCGTTTTTGTGCGATACCTGCATGATTTGTGTTGTTATATCTCACGTGGTGCAATTCATTTAGAACCACCCATGTAAAATCATCGACAGCGGGTTACGCACATAGACTACGTTTTGTTCGTCTTAGCCTAAAACAATGAACACAATGTAAAACTGACCAAGTCATATTATCGCATTAAATATGGCGGCATATATAATAATTGGTATGATAACATCATAGTTTGTGATGAAATTTAAAATATATTAATTTGGACTTATATCACAAATCACCAACATATATAAACGTCATAGTTGATATTGGTGACACACAATGGGCTAGTTGTAACACAGGTAAGTTGTAACAGACAAACTATTTTTCAAGGTAGCAGTATGTTCATTACTTGTTTTAAGCATGTCACATGTGCTATCACGTGGATTCGTTGAAAAAAATCACCATTTAAAAAAAACGGTAATTTGTTTAAACGTTCACTAGTTTACCTGTTAAGGGTTTGTGTGTACGTGACTTATCCTATGATGTTCTTCCTGTGTTAGTCATAGTCGTGATTATATGCTCTAGCTGTTACGTAGGCTGTTGATCAGTGTATTAGGTATGGTGTAATGCAATCAGGTGCTGTGAATAAGATGGTGCTGGGGCAAGTTGTAACGTTTTTCCAGACAGATCATAACATTGCGGTATTAAGCGGAAAATGCCACTTGTGTGAGGCAAAGTGCCGAAATGGACGCAAAGTTTATAAATATTTCGTAATTTCGTAACATTATTCTATTCAATGCAGTGATTGCACTATGACCCAATAGGGAATCTGCCCATTACTTATTATATAAGTATTTTAAGTAGGGGCAACCTTTTTTATAAGGTAATCATATATCGTAGATACGTCTTAAAACAATTCAAAGCCATTCATTGATTATACTGGTGTGCTACATTTTGCAAGTTTCCCGCTGGCTGTTTCAAATTACCCCGCATCGGAGTAAATTGTAACACTTTAGAAAACTATAAAAACGCATCGTTGCGCATCTGTATAGCATTAATTTATGCACTTGTTTTCTGCGCGAGATATTTGCAATTTCGTTGGTATTAAAAAGTGTGCAGGATTTCAATTCGAACCGCAATCCTGAAATGTTTTACTTTTCAAAATACATTATCGGGCTCAATCTCAGCTTCTAATTTATTATTCGTATTCTGCTTTATATATCCCCATATGCCGATAGATTATGGTCTGACACATTATTTTTCGCTTTGTGTGGTTTTCCTTCCGTAAGCCGACTAGCGAAATTAACTTCATATAATACTCTCCCAGGCGTGTTTAGAGCAGAAAAAAAACAATGATATATTAATCTTCCAATAGTGTACTAGCCAGCAGTTACTTAGCAGATGTGATATCTAACCGATAATGCAATACCAATATGATGCAATTATCAAACGAATTAAATGCCGATTGTGTCACACAATATGAAATGTTATAGCTGCTAATGTATCAATCGACCAATAAAGTAAGAAAAGCAGATAACGCAATGGCAGATAATGTAATAATCTAAACACAGCCTATGTAGCTGCTCTCAGTAGGCTGTCATCGCGAATTCCCTTGGACCATGACGACGACTACACAAAAACCTTAACCGACGGAATTTAGAATGTGATGCGATGATTGTACTGCGTTTAATGCAAGAATTTGTCCGCCGTCAAATAATCTCCGCTTGGTGTATTTGTGCCGGTAGTTGATATAAATTTATTTATTGATATAAATTGATTTATTTACATAAACATATTATAGCTATAATATTAGGTACTGTATATAATAACAATAAATTATAACAGAGATTGTTAACCACGGGAAAAAATTAAAATGTTAAATATAAAACAGCATTTTCTGTTGTGAACTACTTCCCCCATGTACACACGTTGGTGCAGCTAATTATTAATCCTCAGCAGAGTTATTACGGCGACGTTGTTGATATCCACAATGCAATGGTTCTACCGCCAATCAACTATAAGATCTGCTAGCACGAACAGGCACTGCGGCACTACAACATATATTATAACAAGATTTAACTAACCGTAAAACAACAGGTGCAGCGTCGATGGTGCAACATAAAACAAGTTGCAACAAACAAAGTACAATATTATTCAATTGTACATATTTATTGACCCAGCCGTCTACATCACTGGTGAAAGTATACACACGCACACGCACACGCACACGCACACGCACACGCACACGCACACGCACACGCACACGCACACACACACACACACACGCACGCACCCACGCACGCACGCACGCACGAACACACACTCTCTCACACACGCTGGCGCGTTCACGATATTGTAGGTTGTGTCGGGCAATAGCACAAACGTTCATTTCGAAGCATGCTCGACTTGTGTGATGATTATTTACAAGCAGAGGGACTGACGACCGGCGAGGGACATCGGGAAAATAAAACATCCGTCCAACCGCGGCGGATAAATCTTTCAATAAACCTTTCAATAACATCACATATCGCAGAATGTTTACGCTGCGAAAGACCAACCGATTAACACAACATTGCAAGACCGCTTCCTGTTTGGTGTGTCTGGGTACGTTTGATGATTAGTACGTTGTTGTCATATATTTGTTGTAGCTATGTCATAGGCGAAGTGCGTGGGTATATGATAACACAAGCCCACTGAACTAAGTTTATTCCCACGCCTGTCTTGCTGACGAAGCGATTGTTTTCGCAAAACAAATTCCACCGGTAGACATGTGTCTTTTATGTTTGATTAATGTGCAGTAGGTGGAATATACTATGAATATATGGTGGACTTTCTTGTCTATCATAAATTGTAAAATCTATCTCCACATGGATTCATAAAAGCGTGGTCATGCTTAAGAAACATGTTATGTTTTTTTATACGAAATGACGAAGTGGGTGGATGAGGGATCGCCAGTATATATTATATTATCTTAGATTTTAAGAAAATGTTCGACCACTGTTTCAACAAAAGTCCATGTAGAGGATAACGTGCTGTAGTAGATGGGGAGGTTTCAAACTAGAAGTCAATTTTAGTGTGGTACTACAAGGAACAAGGATCAGTATTAAGAACTTTATTATTCTTAATATATACCATTGACTTGGATAATAATATAACAAGCAAAATACTTAAATATGTGGATGATAAAAACGTGTTTAGAAAGGTTAATATGATGGAGATAAACAACATTTATAAAACTAGATAAATTAGTGGAATAGTCTGAACAATGTCAATGGTAAATGTTTACACACATGACACGGAACTTGAATGTAAAATATAAAATGGGAGATATAGTTTTAGGTACATTGCACTACCATCAAGTGGCAAGACATGATTTCCAACACCGAGTTCTTACAGCGCTGTACACAAAATGGCATCGAACACCACATCAAGCTGCACAACTCTGCTGGTCCGGGCACCTTGTAAGAATGGCCGATGACCGCATCCCCAAGGCAGTGTTCTATGGAGAACTGGACGCCGGCAAACGAACACGGGGAGGGCAGCGAAAGAGATACAAGGACGTGCTCAAGGCAACACTAAAATCATGTGGCGTGCCTCACAACACCTGGGAGTCCACAGTGATGGACCGTGCCCTCTGGCGTCGCACATGCCACGTCGGCCTACACGAATTCGAAAAAAAGCGGTGCGACGCCCTGAGAGAGAAGAGACTAAGACGGAAGGCTACCCAGCCTTCATCAAACACTGTCACCTTTGTGTGTCGTGTCTGTGGACGACAATGTGCATCGCGGATCAGTCTGTTCAGCCACAACCGTACACACGATACTGACTGAGGTCGAGATCCGTCGTACCGACGGCTCACTCCATACATACTACCATAAACCAAATATTGGGTTGATTAGAAGAAATATAACATATAAGGAAATATAGGTAATAATGCATTGGCATAAGGCAATAGTTAGGCCTCATTTAGAATACTGTATACAAATTGTGTAAATGCTAGAACTTGGAGACCTTATAGTTAGAATGATATAATTATATACACTAGAACCAACACCGAGGAGAGTAACTAAACGTATTCCTGAACTGAGAAACCTTAGCCATGAAAAACGCCTACAAGACTGTGGTTAAACAAACCTAGAAACAAGGAGTTTAAGAGGGGGTCACAATGACGTTTTTAATATATTGAAAATATTGATATAAATATGTATTTCTCACTTAAAAAAGATGGAAGATCTAGATAGCACGAAGTAACGTTAGTGACGGAACAGTGTGTATCATATATCAGATCGTACTCATTCTCACAGACGACAACACACGAATGGAACAGAATATCTACACAGTGTGTAAATGCTAGCTCGTGAATATTTTAAAACATAACATTGACAAATATCTCAGAAGGGCAGGCACGTAATTGAACAAATGTGTGGCCTCTCAGAGAACGAATGGCATCCTTGTCTTGTCTGCCATCTGGGTATTTTGTGTTGGATGGCAATCTTTTCAGATGTGCAGCAGATGATCTTACAGGTGACTCAGTATATCCAGTGACTCTGCAGCACTAACTGGGTTAATCGTCCGAGTGTCCCACATCCACGCCAGAGCGGCATGTACCGTGGTCACATTCTAAACAAACTGATCTACATCGACACGATTAGCGGTCCTTTGTTGACGATTATTATCGACTCGCGTGGGCGTAAATACATTCTGAATAACACGCGTTGTTCCATGAGTAATGCGTGAAGTCATCGTTTTGGACAACGCCTGACCGTTTATGTCACGTGGTATTATAACTATCATGCGCTATCATCACAGTCACGGTCCAACTACAATAAAGACAACGACGTCAATAACTTGTACACTGGAACTTCTAAGTTATAATACTTGTAACTGCATATTCGGTACACATTACAACTTCGTTCAATTATTGCGAAATAGGTTGTAACACACGTCCCAGCTGTAGCTGCTGCCGCAGCCGTAGCAGCGCTTTCGACAAACTGTCAAGGGTTCATCTACAGCCCCAGGAAGATCAGTGGACTGTTTAGTAACTTGGAACAATTGTAGCAAACACACAGCGTTGCGTACAATTGTACGTAATGACTGCGAATTACCTTCGACGAACTACCTAAGTTGTTCCGTACGGAGGTTGAGTAATTTTTATTAATACTGTTACGAACATCAATACATCAGCACCGAAGTGTGTGCATATACTCTAAATGAAACTGATACACATAAGCAGTGTATACTTTCGTGTAGAACAACTTGAATTTGACGAGCAACAACGAGCAACAATGCATTATTCCCTGACCTAGGGACCTCGGGACCTCGGGACTTCGGGACCACATTAATATAAATAATTCATAAGTAACAAGTAATCAATCGGATGCAGTAAAATACCGACCCAAATAAACCTACTTAATTTCATAAATGACGGTCGCAATTCTTTATTAATTGTTTATATTTTGTATTTCGGTTTCATGTTAAATATCTGACCGTATTTGCGTACGTGCATGCCCTTGTGTTTGTTATTCCTTGATAACAGCGTTCACTATTAAGTTATTGTGTGGTAAATGCAATCTGGAAACAGCAACGACATGTTACAGCAAAACGTTTGACGGAGACATCGCAGCACCAGCAGAACAACAGTGGCGTATGAAACCTTTGAAGGAGACATCGCAGCACCAGCAGCACAACAGTGGCGTATGAAACCTTTGAAGGAGACATCGCAGCACCAGCAGCGCAACAGTGGCGTATGAAACCTTTGAAGGAGACATCGCAGCACCAGCAGCACAACAGTGGCGTATGAAACCTTTGAAGGAGACATCGCAGCACCAGCAGCACAACAGTGGCGTATGAAACCTTTGAAGGAGACATCGCAGCACCAGCAGCACAACAGTGGCGTATGAAACCTTTGAAGGAGACATCGCAGCACCAGCAGCACAACAGTGGCGTATGAAACCTTTGAAGGAGACATCGCAGCACCAGCAGCACAACAGTGGCGTATGAAACCTTTGAAGGAGACATCGCAGCACCAGCAGCACAACAGTGGCGTATGAAACCTTTGAAGGAGACATCGCAGCACCAGCAGCGCAACAGTGGCGTATGCAACCTTTGAAGGAGGCATCGCATCACCAGCAGCGCAACAGTGGCGAATGAAACCTTTGAAGGAGACATCGCAGCACCAGCAGCGCAACAGTGGCGTATGAAACCTTTGACGGAGACATCGCAGCACCAGCAGCGCAACAGTGGCGTATGAAACCTTTGAAGGAGACATCGCAGCACCAGCAGCACAACAGTGGCGTATGAAACCTTTGAAGGAGACATCGCAGCACCAGCAGCACAACAGTGGCGTATGAAACCTTTGAAGGAGACATCGCAGCACCAGCAGCACAACTGTGGCGTATGAAACCTTTGAAGGAGACATTGCAGCACCAGCAGCACAACAGTGGCGTATGACACGTGTTCGGTTTTTAGAAAGAAACTTTTGTAGGCGGAACGACTTGAATGTTGGATCATGTACGCCAGACTAGATGAATAGGCTATTCGAAAATATTACTTAGCCGACAAGAACAAGAACAAGAACAAGAACAAGAGCAAGAACAAGAACAAGAATAAGAACAATAACAAGAACAAGAAGAAGAGCAACAACAACATCAACAACAATACAAAGAACAAGTATAAGAACAACACGAACAAGAACAATAGCAACAACAACGACAATAACAACAGCAGCAACATCAACAGCAAGAAGAGGAAGAAGAAGAAGAAGACATAGAAGATGAAGAACAACAGCAGCAATTACAAGTAGTTATGTTAGCGTTTTATTGTGATATATGCGCGTGTGGTTAAATCATTTTCGAGGTTAACCGCGTCAGATTTGGCGGTTACTCATCAGACAAGGAACGTGACATGAACGTCATGCAAGGCATGCTCGGAGTTGCGCTTACAACGCGAATTAGTCACGTTGCAAACCGCAACCAAGTGGATTTGCGGTTAAACATCCGAGCGGCGTATGAAAATGAGGCAATGGTGAATCATGTGCGGCATGAACATGCTAATGATGATATCCCGGTAGTCGATTCCACCCGGAATTCGAATTTTGTCCATCACTCAATGTAACTCTCAGCATCAGTTCAGTCAGTGCCGCGAGTATACATGCTCACCAAATAACTGTTATTTTGTATGATTGTATGTCATACGCACGCACGCTCGCACGTACGCACGCACGCACGCAGGCACGCACGCACGAACGGACACTCTCTTTGTATTTATATTTTTCTCTCTCTTTCTCTGTTTCACTCTTTCTCTCTTTTCCTCTTTCTCTCTTTCTCCCTCTGTGTCTCTCTTTGTTTATTTACGCACTTACTCATCCTGAATGGAATACTGCTAACATAGTTCTCGTTCTTTCCGCTAGGTATATCACTGTAGTGACTTCTTTCCGCCATGTGGCGCCACTGTGATGGCTAGGATTTCTTGACATCTCGATTACAAAACGATATGCATGCACCTGAACTTTGGCGTGACCATTTAGACAGTTCGTCGGAAGTGTCCAAGCTATTGACAACATGTACACATGCGACACATTTTGTGATTAATAGAAACATTATGACGGACATACAACCTTTAATGCACTCGCAGAAGACACACCTACATAGCAGACACCTCGACCACTAGCTATCATCACGCATGGATTCGGCGTGAATAATTAATTTATATTAACAAAATGGCACAAGTGCTACTGGATATATATATTCTTGAGTGAACGTTCAAAGCTTGTATAGTGTACTAACCGAGGTGCCCGGGGCTGCACTGGAGAAAAGGAAAGAAAGAAAGCATCCACAACACTGACATTCAATAACGAAACAATCAACTTGGAGAAGGTGATCACCAATGCTGTTAAAGGTTAATCGTTCATAGTTTCGTCGACAGGCCGGTCGTTTTAGATAAATAAAATATCTTCAGGATAGACATGTGAGGGCATGCTGTGATAATCGATTGACATAGGACGTTTGGCAAATACGTTAAGCAAGTAAGTGTGGTTGTGTGCCACTAGGCATTAAAACAGATTGGCCAGAAAACCACAAAAATTAAATGGTTGACGGAGAATTCACCACACATGACTCGTGTAATTGGATGAACATTTTAACACAACAGAGCGATGCTATGTTGTAATTAAAACTTATTTAAATTACATTCGTCTTGTCTCTGTGACATATTTTAATCGAACCGTCCACAGCTAAACCCAGTAGCCACCAAGACGCAAGAGTGACATCAATTGTTTAAATATTGAAAATAATACACTATCTGTCATATTCATACTGGATTACAACTGAAGCAACCCAGCTATTACGACAGGGAGCAGGTGTGTGGATGGGGAATATATGACTTTCCAACGGCCACAAATTGCTTTCTATAGATAGGACACATCTATCAGTTAGGCGTTCAATCACCGAATGACGTCATGCTGATAAGCTTGATGAAATACTCACCACAAGTGAAGAAAGGCAAACAGGATCGCCGCACTAAAGCCAGTTCGGCGATCAGAAATTAAATAAAGACAAACGCACTGGCTACACAAGTCGCACGACGCTCTTGTGCCTTTGAGTTTTTATTCTTGTTCATTAGACTGCGGCTGTTAACAACGATAGTTCAATCACGCTGTGAACGTACATACTCGAGAAAGGTACATGACATAAGATAACCAATTACACCTTATAAGTTTGCTGGATAATATGTGCGCGTGGGAGACGGTTTCTTTGATACAAATAATTGACTTCACATCACACCCACGTTATATTAATACGGATGACAATTCCTGCAAATGTATGGGAAAACATTGTGTTCCGTGACGTCAATGAGTGATATCAAAGAAACTACTGCAAAGACAAAGGAGGCATTCGAAGATCTACACATCCACAGTGGAAGTGTATTAATGAACCACGTTTAATTATCCATCAGATGTTGCCTAAAAAAACACATGTTCGTCGGTAGAATGTATTCATTGTTTTCATATCAAAATATCACGAAACGTAATCAATTACCAATGCATATCTTGTCGCAGATTTAATACTTGTGGATGATTGAACAATTGGTTAATATGACAACAAAGACGGAATGCACGGTAAACAATGTATGGCGAATAAATTGCCAAGTCTATACAAGTTCCGAAAATACATCAGCAAAAATGCTTAGCAACCTGGGGCTGGCAACTTGCAGCCAAGTGGACCTATGGGGCCATTACACCTATACTGTTTTCATGTGTACATATAACAATTAAATGGGAGATGTAGAGAAAGGTCATATAGCTTCAGTTTGGTATATTTTACAGTGCCAACTTAAATAAAAAATATGCTATTTCTAGTGATGCGTAGAATTGTATATGAATATTTAAATACCAGTGTGGAAAGGGAAAACTAATGATTTAATACATTGAATTAAAAACAGCAAATAATTTTCCAAAACAAGCTACAAAACAAATTCCTAGTACAAGTCTTGTGATTTTAGAACTGTTTTATAGTATACGTAAAAATATTTCTACCAACACATGATATAATTGTTAATAGTTAATTGAATTAAGATTAATTGATAATTTAGTTTAATTGAAGAATTTGGGGGATTAATTTAATTTAATTGGCGAATTTCTGAGTTCATTGTAATATTAACTTTTCAAATAAATTGCCCCATGCCTGATATACATACACACACGCATGAACGCACGCACGCACGCACATACATTATATATATATATATATATATATATATATATATATATATATATATATATATATATATATATATATATATATATATATATATATATATATATATATATATATATATATAATGTTGTTATGTGATTCATTAGTGTAACGTCTTATTGTATGCTCTAAACATAGGAACGAGCGTAAGCAGGTATGCATTTACATCAACAGACAAGTAACAACAACTAGTCGCTCGTGTAAACAGAAACCGTAATCGGAATTAATGCAACATATAATAGATTTGCTTAAAATTCCGCATGGCAACATTGGCACGTCGAGATTGACTGAGTGAAAATGTGGTCAACCAGCCCACATGAAAACAAACGGCTGTCTTTGAAGTATGACGAGACAACGACTGCAGAACAGCTAAAAGGTTAAGAGTCACTTTATACTTGTAATAAAACATGTTCGTGTTTGACGTCGCCATAACGCAACCATTTTCACGATTCAAATTCAATAATTATTTGTAAACTCACCTGTGCTAAACTTAACATCTTATGCCAGTGGACTAAGCATGGTTAACTCAAATATATATATTTGAAATATATATATATATATATATATATATATATATATATATATATATATATATATATATATATATATATATATATATATATATATATATATATATATATATATATATATATATATATATATATTTGATTAATACCAAGTCTAATGGTTAATTTGATTTAATTCCTTCTTCGTTCCACTCAAATAGCCTACTTTATGCACCAATCACTAGTGACAATCCCTTACCTGCAGAATAATATCTCATAAAACAGCCACACCGCTAGAACATTTATGGCCAAATATTGACAGTTAATGTGGCATAATCCACGTTGCGTTGTTATGGGGATTAACCCGGAAACTCCAACGTACGGAAAAGTCGCTTCGGCGGCTCCACCTGTCGGGTAATGCATAACCAATTAACAAACAGTGAAATGCTTGTCTGACTAGTCACTATTTCTGTCAAGCGATCACTCAACGTTTGCGCCCACTGACCGAATACCAATTATATTAATGGATTGAACAAAAAGCAAACATATATGTTTGTAGGGGAGGTACGCGACAACATCATATTAGGCCTATATTCCGTGCAGTGGACTCCCGCGATATGGCATAAGTTGGAATTTCGTCAACGAGGGAAGGTGAAACACTGTTCAGAGCAGAACGAGAATTTCAAAATTGTCACTTATTAGATTTGTAACATTTGGAATGTATCTGATATGCTGCAGTAAAAACTACCGACTTTCGAAACACCTTCAGACGCTTCCATGATGTTCTATTGTAACCGACAAGATGTTAAGCCGTTGGTAACAAACGCGGTTGCTTATGTTCTTCGTGCAGCCGAAGACCACCAGGGAGTATAGCGCACAGGACACTGCTACTTAGGAGATTGATTCCACTTCTGGTATTGATATAAGAGCAACACTCGAGTGGTATACCGGCACTTAATAGATCGTGTCCAATTTTGGTAATGGTACACGTGCGTGTGTGACGTTAGTGTGTCCACTCTCTCCTGAATATCTGTCTGCACTACCAAGTCAATCACTGCCAGGCTTACGTCGTTTGACAATATTGAATATATACGCATGAAAATGAAGTGATCATTCACCACAGCTACACGCGATATCCGATGACAGTAATGCGATTACCGACATATGTTGTGAATGTAAAAATCCATTGATTAACCCAAATGTACTCGACCTTCCACCGATGCCGATGAACGGACGGTGGCCAGGTGGACAACGAAAGTACACCATTCTCTGAGTTACTGCAATACACGTACCATTGATACCGTTAACAGGGATCGAAAATATGAAATGCTTGCACCTCTCTTGTGGAACCAGATGCTGCCGCGTGCACCAAGGACACTGCCAGCATCCAGGACATGTTTAAAGGCGCACCATTCCAGGCGGCACATTGCTAACATTTCGTTTGTTGTTTTGTTGTTGTTCTTTTCTGGTTTACATGATGCATAGTGCCTTAAGATCCACTTTTATACTCTGTATTAAAGCGTTCGGTTTTTAGGCTGTTTTCATTCGAACTAAAACATTTTCACCCCGTTTTCTTAGACCACATCAATGTATTAATTGTTTATGCATGCATAATTGTCTTGACATTTAGTTTCATTTATACACATTTATTTGACACATTATGTACATGTTATGATAACATTAGTTAACTATGTACGGTGAACATATTAAGGCTATGACACTGTAGACAAAATTATATTATTATTATAATGAATAATTTTTTTCTCGAAATATGTCATGATTTCCAGCACTCCTAGGTGAAGATAATTACAACAATCGCTGTACAGAGTCTCATTGAGTCCAAACGGTTGACCCACACGCTGGTCACACAGAGGCAGGGTTTCTACAGCCACCTGCCAGGGATTTGTGCTTAATTCGTCATATTTTCATGGAGTTTCATACATATTGTAACTGTACAATGGTATCATTCTATGACAATAGTGGGCTGCTTAATGCTGTTTGCGACGTCAAACCGCTTATAAGACACTCCGGAAAAGACCAGTTCCATCGCTCCATATATGATTACATTTGATTATTGTGCTCACAACATTAGAGCCTGCTTGAAATTCCAAGTCGGACCTTATACTAACCACATTGTCAACTGCCAGTATGCTATTTTAATCTTCTAAACGCCGTCTTGAAATAGATCCCAACTGAAAAAGGAGAAGAGGCAGACCAATGGGCACATGGAGAACAACTGGGGAAGAAAATATGAAGATGCCTGGGAAGACGGGGAATGAACTCAGCTGGCTCGCCCAAGACCGGGCTGGCAGGAGGAGTTTTGTTGACGACTTGTGTTCCAGTGGGAACGAACAGAGGATTGATATATTATAATTATTTTTCCGACTGAAAGCTAAAATAAATTGGTTGGATGCCGATGTCGAAATTCTGTGTCCGGTGTGAGACCACAACACTCGCGGTATGAAACGAATTATCTGGTCAAAGGTAACACGGTGAATTACAAGTTGAAATACATATTCATCCGGGAGACGGTAATATATGTAACCGAAAGGTGATTTGCAATATAATTACTATTGTTATGGATGAACACGTGTTACAAACTAAATAACACAGCGTACTCTGGACTTTCACTGCATAACATGAATAAATGAAGCATGTCGATATGAACTGGAATAAACTTAACGCCGAAGACCGAGCTTTGTTGGCGCCTTGAGCTCCAGCGGCAGAGAATAGGATTGACTGATTGAATGTGTGTACACTGGCCCAGTACTGTGTTCTTTGAGAGCGATGTTTAAACTTCGAACAATTATGTAAAATTATGGCTTCAACAATTCAAATAGTTTCTGTGTTACTGCGGAGCAATTGTGTGGATGAAAGTTTATCACCGGTGCACATGCGTAAATTATTATTATTATTATATATATATATATATATATATATATATATATATATATATATATATATATATATATGGAACTGTTTACCAATTAACAAAGAGAAACGACTTACATTATTGCCAAAAAGAAGACCTTAGCCGTCCTGCAAACGCTACTGATACCGGAGGGGATGCCCTTTCACAGCAATATACCTACAGATGCTGCTGGCATATGTATGGCATAACCTACACAGTGTATTGTCATGAGGGGTCCACAGTTATAACGATCAGACTTCGACAGATGTATCCCATAGTGCATCCCATCATTCAAGACATGTTCGACCGATATAACCTGCTGTTTCTGTAAAATGTCAACGACGAAGAGAGACACGGTGATGTCAAGGAGCACGAACCACACCCAAGGTGATCGTAAAACACCTAAAACACGGTCGTAAGACACGTAATAAGACAAATGGCACGATGTGTAACAACGGCATTTTATCAACCTGCTTCAAGTGCCTGGTGTGACGTCAGCAAAGAACTACAATTACGAAAAGTCCAAGTGAAATTAGTAGTCAACTCCCCAGCGCGCAATCTGCACGACGTCCCAACGCTCGTTTCAAGACGACGCGTTGTTTTCTCGCGTTAATTTTGTTCCGAGGACGGTATTTCGAGCCGCCGATAATTAGTGCGAAGCTAGATAAACATGCGGGATCTTTAGTGTTTTTTCAGCGTCATGTTTAGGTAGGCAAATATATACTCTAAGCTGGTAATATTGGTGGACTTTGATGAAAGTTTGCCTTCTAACGGAGGAAACTTTGAAAAATAGACCAAGAATGACGTTACACATTCTGCACCTCATCGCCTAAGTTTCACATGTATTATTAATAGTTTGAATATACGTACATTACTTTACAGCTAGGTGTTTGCACATTACAGTATTATTGTTGTTGTATTAGGGCGAATTATGATGAATGCACTAAAGGTCAAAATGCACAATCGTCTAATTGGTCGGGACACGGCTGACGGATACCTTTTTATAAATTTGCGTGTTAAGAAACTATCTCGCAACAAACCGCCGGTGATGAAAAGTATTCATTATTCGCCGGAAGCAGTAAGTGTTGACTGCGTTTGTTGACTGATTCCTATTGGAAAATTGTCTCCTTCAACGGCAAAGGTTAGACGTGCTCGTTTATCATATTTGAAGATGCGTGACTACATCGACGTCCCTTGATAGAAATAGGTTAGATTAATCAATTGTTTGCGCAGTAATCAGTTGTTTGCCCAGCGGCTTATGATTCGTGTCTACCAAATAATGCGCATTTTCACATAACGTGTATGAATGCGCAGTTATGTGCATTTGCCGAAATTTACGGATGAAATGTCAAGCATTCTTTGTGTGCGTTTTTAAAATTGTAGACAATTTATTTATATTTATATGTATCATAATATATTATATCCCTTGTAACAACTGTATATCGTACTCAGATGGCATACTGGATATATCAAGATATTTATTTTCGGTTTATTAAATTGTTTTAAATATATCTTTGCTGAATGATAGTTGATATTATTCCGTTTATACACGTCATGTTCTCTTTCCTGCTGTGTGTAACTTATTTGCAGGTAAAACACACAAAGAATAAATGTCTATTTTGTCTGTGACAATGTTTTGCCGTTTTGGCAGCCATTAATTCAGCATTATTTTAGTTAATTAGTAGTCCTCTTCCGTGCAATCTAGGAGCGCAGCAATAGTTGATTAGCACTAAAGTGATATATCCGTCTGCCTGCTTGTCTGGAGTCTCAACGTAAGTAAGCGTTTGTTCTGATACCCTAACCGTCGAGCTACCATGGCCCAGTTTAGAATCAAAATGTGGTTCTAGAAAGCATTTTATTGCGCATCTGTTTCTAATTCGTACGCACGCACGCACGCACGCACGTACGCACTCAAAGGCTGTTCATGTGTAACACAGAATCTATTGGGACTAACTTATTGTGGTTAATTGTAGTGTACTACGCATCGTTGGGTCGAACTTACGTTATCAACATACAACATTGCATTGCACGTAAATAAAAACATACACGCATGAATGAAACATTCAAACGCGGATAATGATGTGAACTAAGAAGTTCTACTGTGCGGCAAGTTTAATGAGGTAATGATAATTTTTATTCTGGGTTAAGCACGCGAATATATTATTTGAAAAAAAATGCCAACAAACAAAGTGAAACCTGCGCGGCTCCTATGACTGCAACCAGATTTAGTCTTAACACGAGTGTCCCGTCCCGTAGATTTAGTCTTAATATGAGTGTCCCGTCCCGTAGATTTAGTCTTAACACGAGTGTCCCGTCCCGTAGATTTAGTCTTAACATGAGTGTCCCGTCCCGTAGATTTAGTCTTAACATGAGTGTCCCGTCCCGTATTATATCTGTTTATTATTTACATTGCATTAGAACATTTTTGTAAATTACATGTTGGGAGGTAAATGTAAATGGGATAAATAAACATCTGAAGTCCATGACAGATGCGTGTCACCCTTGCCCGGAAAGGAAAATGTCACCAAAATTCAACAAACAGCGGATGTCAAACAACATAGAAAACAGTTTATATAATGTTTGTACGGTCAACCCAGCCTCGTGGCGCATACGCTATCCCCTTAACGCTGAAACAATGCACGCCAGATCAGACTCATTGACATCGTACACTTTAATTACACGTCCGTGAGAAACCAGACTCCTTAGTTAATTTACCTTAAGGGGAACGGTTCAAAGAACGGCGGATACTCACGTTGCACCCGGCGCGTCTTCGTTAGCGGTTGATTCATTCTGTTCTCCGATTGCTGTTTGGCCAATGAGCTTCCTATTACGTGTACAACAATGTCACTTGCTTCACGGTGTCCTCGGCTCTGTACCTGTTTGTGCTGGAGCGGTTCCTTTGATACGCCTCTATTTGCTGTTGTTGGTGCGTTCCAATGTCAGCCACGTCGTCGCCAAAGTTGCGGTAGTCCCACTCTCGATATGTGTTGTTACAATGACAATTTCTGCAAGTTGAACACTCTTCCACTTGTTACTGTTTACTCGTGGTGTCAGTTGTTGCTGTTTACTCGTGGTGTCACTCCCTGTGTGTAACTCGCAACGCTTACCTCGTTCGCGGTGAAACCACTGTCCATGTACGCACGAGTTGTCGCGATGTCACCCTCTGTGTCGACACACCTTGGTTCTAATGGACGCCCGGACCGTGACGCAGCTTTATATAGACAGCGTAGCACGTGACTGTTGTCTCCGCACAAAGGTGAAGAGCGCCTCCTTACGAACGAGCGCCGTCTCCACGACAGACAAGACGAAATACCGACATGACGGCGGGCTGCATTGAGCTTGAACATCGAGGAGTGTAATCAATCGTCTCATTGAAGGAATACACTAATTCTAATTACTTACGTTATCACTTCTGTATACTGTGGAAGGGCGTTGGGAAACATTACTATTCATTTATTAACACTTTTCATTTATTAACACTTTTATAACGACTAAGCACATATGCAAATTTCCGATAATTTTGTCGGCGATGTTTTGCCATGTAGGTTTTGGGATATGTAGTAATACAAACAGTTATTGTTCACTTCGTCATAAAGAAAAATACAACGTCTAGGTAATTTTGTATATATTGATGGCAAGGATATGTTATTAATCAAAGTTTATAAATCAAAGTAAACACTCAGCATTGCTGTTAATGATATTTGTGCGTGCGCGTCAAAGAAAACGGACGATTTCAGTTTCCAGCGAGAATTGACCATGTGCTATAGTGGACTGCGTAGCACAACAAGGAAAGATAGAATCAGTCCTTTAGTAGAAAAAAATGGCTGGGACGGAATCATTCCCTATTCCTGCTGTGTTAACATGCGCCGCATCAGTACATCAACTGAAATATTATTAAATGTAGCCGCAGCAACGCTGACAAACCCTTGCGAGATTTATGGAAATAAGTTGCGAATTTCAGCTATCGAAGAAAATAATAATACATGTCTTTCGAAAATAACCAATTTATCGCGATACAGTAATTCAGAATAGACACATGGAACCAAATTGTTTGATGTAAGTTCACTTTCATATAATTTTGAAACAATTTTTTATTCGCTTCAAACAATCAGCCGCTTAATAAAATCAATAAAATTCCTCCGACCTGAAGTGATTCTGTAATGCAAATTCCACTGTATTTTCAGTTTGATAAAAATATGAAATATAATCAACGACAGTAATTATAACTGAGATTTATGTACTCGTGGGAAGATCAAAGAAACTGGCTTGGGCCAGAACACAAAGAAAACCTGTGTTACTTGACGACACTATTCATTTGACGCAAGGAACAAAGGAAACGAAAGTCGACTAATCAGACTGTTCTGGAAAAGGAGCCGAAGAGGAAGAAGAAGAAGAAAACAAGGGACCGTAACAGAAGGAGGAGGATCAAACATCAAGCAGTAGCATCCGCTTTGGTCACACCCACGCTGCATCATTATAAATAACACCCCGTCTTCTTGTTGTTCGATGTTGACGTTACTATAAATTGATCAGCTGACTTTGAAGAATGAAGTAATTAAGGGTAAACGTCTGGAGTATTATTAAATTACTTTATTCGAACGCGAATACATCAGTGAAATACATCACACCGAAGAAGCTTACTTCCGTAAACAGACAAAATATAATTTATTTTAAATTTCCGTTTTTATTAAATGAATGTGTAAATGATGGAGGATGCCATTTTAAACAGCACATGACATCAGTTGATGTCCTTATTGGCGAATGTTTGGATGATATGTCTGGTTTGGAAAGTCAATTCTTATACAGTCGTCGTCGGCATCATCCTCGGTGCATATTCCACGATACAAACGAACACACATTCTACCAATAATATAAGCACCACCAGTGTACTCCTCAAAAAAGTGAAACTCCTGGGATATATATATATATATATATATATATATATATATATATATATATATATATATATATATATATATATATATATATGTATATATATATATATAGAGAGAGAGAGATATATAGAGAGAGAAAGAGAGGGAGAGGGAGAGGGAGAGGGAGAGGGAGAGGGAGAGGGAGAGAGAGAGAGAGAGAGAGAGAGAGAGAGAGAGAGAGAGAGAGAGAGAGAGAGGAGAGAGAGAGAGAGAGAGAGAGGGGAGGAGAGAGAGAGAGAGAGGGAGAGAGAAAGAGAGAGAGAGAGAGGGAGATAGGGAAAGGGAGAGAGTGGTGGAGAGAGAGAGAGAGAGAGAGAAAGAGAGAGGAGATGGAGAGAGAGAGAGAGATAGAGAAAAAGAGAGAGAGAGGGAGATAGAGAGAGGAGGGAGAGAGAGGGAAAGAGAGAGAGAGAGAAAAAGAGAAAGAGAGAGAGGGAGATAGAGAGAGGAGGAAGAGAGAGGGAAAGGGAGAGAGAGAGAGAGAAACAGAGACAGAGGCAGATAGATATATAGAGACGCCAAGACCTTTCCGAACGGAAGCCAAGAGAGCGCGTATGGAGATTTCCCATTCAGTTGATTTATGTTCGTACTTAGATGTCGA
>BSQZ01000119.1:117500-155000 GCA_033239005.1 Lamellibrachia satsuma | reverse complement strand
ATATATGTGTATATATATATATATATATATATATATATATATATATATATATATATATATATATATATATATATATATATATATATGTGTGTATGTGTGCATGTGTGTATGTGTGCATGTGTGTGTGTGTGTGTGTGTGTGTGTGTGTGTGTGTGTGTGTGTGTGTGTGTGTGTGTGTGTGTGTGTGTGTGTGTGTGTGTGTGTGTGTGTGTGTGTGTGTGTGTGTGTGTGTGTGTGTGTGTGTGTGTGTGTGTGTGTGTGTGTGTGTGTGTGTGTGTGTGTGTGTGTGTGTGTGTGTGTGTGTGTGTGTGTGAGTGTGTGTGTGTGTGTGTGTGTGTGTGTGTGTGTGTGTGTGTGTGTGTGTGTGTGTGTGTGTGTGTGTGTGTGTGTGTGTGTGTGTGTGTGTGTGTGTGTGTGTGTGTGTGTGTGTGTGTGTGTGTGTGTGTGTGTGTGTGTGTGTGTGTGTGTGTGTGTGTGTGTGTGTGTGTGTGTGTGTGTGTCCATATTGAATAATAATTCGTGTGTGTTGTTTATGGGGGTGGGAGCGGGAGTGCTTGTGTGCGTACACGTGTACGTGCATGCGTGTGTGTACCCATGTTCAGTAATGAGTCTTTCAATCTTTCTTCTTTCTTCTTAACAGGATTTGCCATCCAAACCAAAGGACCAGATGGCAAGTGGACAAGGAAGCCATTGGCTTATCGAGAGTCCAACAAAATTCATCTACGTGTTACCCGCCCTCCCGAGATATGTGTCAACCTTGTTTTTAAACACATTCACGCTGCTAGCAGTTACAGAAGCCGTGAACACTTTGTTCCATTAATTTATTGTCCTCTGTGAGACCGAGTACTTCCTGATATCCAATCTACACTGAACCTTTACTGATTTGACCTCGTGCGTTCTTCATAACTAAGGTCTCTCAGTTCTGGAATAATTTTAGTTGCTCTCCTCTGTATGCGTTCAAACGTATCTATATCCTTCTTACGATATGGTTTAAACGCTTGTCTACAGTCTACAGTATTCCAAATGGGGTCTAAGTATAATTGTTTTTTTCCTCCTGTGTTGTGTTTCTCCTAATCAACCCAAGAATTTTATTACCCTTTGAAGCTGCAATACTACACTACTACACTGTTTCGATATTTTCATATCAGCACTCATTGTTGTTTCTAAATCATTTTCTTTTACAGTAGTACCTAGAACAGTGTCTCCCATATTATAGTGTATATCCAAGTTCCCGTGTAATGTATGTAGGCATTTACATTTTACAAAATTTAATAACGTCTGCCCTTTTTCAGACCATTTAACTATTTTGTCTAGATCGTTTTGTAAACGTTGTTTTTCACCATCAGTATTAACATTTCTAAAAACTTGTTTGTCGTGGGGAAATTTCAGCACGTTGCTTGTTGCTTGTCGTCCAAGTCATTGATATATATATATATATATATATATATATATATATATATATATATATATATATATATATATATATATATATATATATATATATATATACACACACATATGTCATTTATTTCCGAGAAATTATCTTAAAAGAACCAGCCGCTTAACAGAATCAAACTGTTCTGGTCGGAAGTGATTCTTTTAGCGGAGTCCACTGCACAGCATTGCACAACTAATGACACCGATGGACCCACGCGACAATATTAAATGTCATCAGAGCCGCCTGAAATGAAACATGAGACGTGTGGGAGGGTCAGAAATAGCAGAACTAGCTTCAGCATGTTCTTAAACACATAAATAGACAATGAGATCAATCTAATCGGAAAACTCTATCAATACGT
This sequence comes from Lamellibrachia satsuma, assembly GCA_033239005.1. Classification (NCBI taxonomy): domain Eukaryota; kingdom Metazoa; phylum Annelida; class Polychaeta; order Sabellida; family Siboglinidae; genus Lamellibrachia; species Lamellibrachia satsuma. The sequence goes on along the minus strand of BSQZ01000119.1, from coordinate 153,201 downwards.
CGAAAATTTAATTCGACTGGAGAAACCTTGGATTTACAACGCCAACTCAACTTCTCTGGGAAACATTCAGCCACGCTGCAATAACTGTGTGAAGGTTTTTCGTTCAAATGCACACTACTGTCTATAGCCAGGTACTTTATTCAAATTTCGAAACGGCACAAGAGAATTCGAACCCGGATTCTCTCGATTGAAAGACAGATGTACGATACTGCACTCAACAAGGTTATCCGCTCTAAAATAATTAGGGGTGTGCACAACTGAGAATGAGCAAACTTAGAAAATCCTGCGTGAATGCGCTCACATAATAAAACATTTTGCAAAATTAATTCGCATAGTTGGGGTCTGATTTCGTATTCGTTTGAAAAATGCAAACATTTGTACGCCCTGATTAACTGTGCAAACACGTATATTCTTCGTTTTTCCAATAAGACAGTGGAGTTATGTAGGCTGAAGATCGGACTTGATGTGACCAGGTCAACTTGGATAGACATCTATGAAGCTCGAGGCGGAAAGATCGGAAGTAAATCACCAGTCGGTCTTAGGCGGTCGTTCGCCGAACCTGCGCGAACGGCTAAGACTAATGGACGACATCAACGTCGCTAACCGTGCGCGTAAATCGGGATCGTTCGATGAACGACGGGACTGGTCGAGCCGTTATGGTCGGTTTTTAATCTCCGTCGTTGTCGCACGCGGCCTAATGAACACCTGCCGGCGCGCGCACGGCCACATAAATCAGTGTCACCGTAGTTCTTTTCCGCTGTAAATCATCAACGCGAGGAGCCGCCCGGCCGGCGAGATACAAGCGGAAGTGGTCGGTCGCGTCGGCGATTTCTTGATCTGTTTGTGGCAAGTAGGGGAACACGGGCAAGATGACCATTAGAGCGAGACGTGTTATAGATAAGCACGTACCAAATTAGTGGTTGCATAATGTACTGCTTCTAGTGACGCACACGCGCATGTGTGGTAAATCTGGCGACATTTGTAATTTCACGCGAACTGCGAGTGGTAAAAATATGAATTAGTTTGTCCTGAATTTGCTATGCACAAAATCAAATAACACATGCGTAGTGTGTCTGCGACGTGCCAGGTATACCTACCACATAACTGCATAAATGCGTCTACTTTCCTACTACTAGGTAACTTAATCTATGGGTGATCAATGCACATACTTACTTACTTAACATAGTATTCGCGTGTTGGTCTGCTCACCAATATGCACATACTTACTTACTTAACATAGTATTCGCGTGTTGGTCTGCTCACCAATATGCACATACTTACTTACTTAACATAGTATTCGCGTGTTGGTCTGCTCACCAATATGCCTTAATAGGATATGATCATTACCGTATAATATAGGAATGGGTGACAAAAGATATCTGAACACTTTTAGTGAACTGAAAGACGGGCAAAGATCAGTGGGAGGACAACAGCTCCGATGCAACTTGGCGAGCGAGGCTTCCCATTTACCAGGGCTAGTGAACGCGCAAAGGGCAGAAACTTATCAACAGAGAAGACATATTCGCCATACCCACCTTTCCAGCACAGACGCCTTTCATCATTATACCTGCAAGCACTGCTAGCGTGAATTCCGCTCCAATGCCGACGGACAGCCGATGATGATGATCGTATACATAATTTTGTTAACGTGTATTATTAATTTTAGCGATGTTGTCAAAACATATTTCCATAAAACGTCTCCAAGGGCATGGCGTGAGCGCGATTTGAATATGGCTGTAAAAGAAAGCAACCTTCTCCTTCTACAAAGCGGCTGCATTGTGGGAATTACTGGAAGGGATTGTACGATGTTAACATACTAATGGTTATGCACGGTAATTGTCAGTAAGTATCTACTGTCCAATCGTACTGTTTTACTTGATTGAAATGGCCGTTATCTTGTTGCTACGTAGCCATTATTGCGTCAATGTGCATTTACATATAAATGTACGTAAAGTATGGTAAATATTAACTTTAAACAACACAGTAACAAATTAATGTCACCCTTGTAACATAGCGGCTAGCGGTATGTTTGCTTATTTCCGTTCAGTCACTCTCTATTTCAGTGACAAGACGAAAACTTTTGCAAAAGATAACTAGTTTGATATATTGTTTCAATTGGTAGTTTACGTGAAATCCCATCCATTCCATGCTATTTATTATTCTTCATTGTTCTTCTTTTTTTTGGTTACTATTTCAGACGATACAACTAACTGCCCCAAATCGTCTGATTTAAGCCCTCAGATTTAACATCTGGAACTGGCAATAACATGACATCCTCTCCATTAAATACATAACCGATGTAGGTAATCTGTCGTTAAACAACTGTATCATATTATGTTTCCGGCATTGTTTTTTTGACCATACAAAGAAACATCTGTAGATCACAACAGCCGAACATCCCAGCGGATTACGACATAACAACGTAGGTCGCCCGGCGAGTGATATGAAGCTTGAATATCCGCCAACATTGGAGTGGTTCAGTGCCTCGAGATCCAGTGCAACGGATGGGAACACGATGATTGACATAAGTACGAAGAACACATACAGTTCCCTTTTGGGGCTACGACGACGTAAATATTAATAATACGGGGTAAAATGGCGTGAATGCTACCATAACATATCCGGTATCGCTTGTCCAGACTTCCCTGCACATAATAGCTTAACCAATCGATGAGCCAGTCACCACAAAGATCATTCGTTGCTCTGTCTCTGCCCCTATTGGTATTGTAAAGCGCATTGACCTAGTGGATGAGCAGTGTGGTTTTGTCATACATCGAATGCTACAGGATGGACAGCGTTACTGAAGAAAAAAAAACTGTTTATTTGAGTACCAGAATACACATTGACAACACATTTACGGCAACGAATCGTTTCATTCCGCCGTCAAAGCGAAAACTATCATCACAGTAGCAATCAAAATCAAACCGCTAGGATTAATAGCTATTTTACTGGCCGTATGAAGTTAACGGGAGAACGTAAAACAAGGCGATATTGTCAAAGTAGTTCCTATTAAAAGAAAGCTAACTAGAATTAAAGGTCATTATCCGTTTGTCAAACCGCAGTAGTTCCTATTAAAAGAAAGCTCACTAGAAGTAAAGGTTATTATCCGTTTCGTTGCGTGACTCTTGAGGATACGTAACATAAACATACATATTATAAATTTAATATAATGACTGTTCGATTTAGATGTAAATAACGTGACCAAATATACTGATTCTACATATACATATCAGTGTTTGGAACACTGATATGTATATGTAGGTAGATATTTTTTTATAAAGGGTTGGCATAAAACAAATGCAGGCACTATCATGTTGCACTTATCCAAACGAACTGAATATAGTTATTTAACATTAAGAGCTATCTCGTTTTTAATAAGATGTGACACTGTGGTGACTCTTAACATAGCTGGAATATGATCGACAAATTATGACCTGCTTTGTATTCAGGATGGTATGAAAATTAAATAGGTTAGAAATGTTCAAATGGAACTGCTTTTCATGAATATGCATTTGTCGACACTAAAATTACCAACAAAGATCACTACTACGCTTCACCGCATCCGTTTCTTATGGTCCCAATTTGTACGCGTAAACTATAAACTGTCCAACACATGTTTGTAGGCGGTTCAGGCTTTTTGTAGGAGATCAAATCCATCGCAGGGCGTAGGTGATCCTGGAACGACCTTGTGCAGAGTAGTAGGTTTGGTCTGCCAGATCTATCTCCATTTCGTTGCTGCCGAGTGAGTCGTAGGTTCGAGATCGGGATTTTGTGTGCCTGTCTGTTAAATGGGTGTTTTCCCTTTACAAATATGGTTTCTGTCATCCTGATTACTCATCTATATAAACAAATGTATGATTATCCCCACACAAAAGACAGCATCGGGGATATGAAGGTTAAACATACATCAGAGCAGTGGCAATCGCCTGCTTTGTAAGGTAATTGTCAATACAGTATGTATTTGCATAACAAATGTGTTGGGTATTTAATGCATTCAATGATCAATGCAAATTACCAAAAACACTTACTCCTCAACACAAATTGTTCACGGTAGTGTCTAAGCCACATGTATTAATAATGTCCCCTGTGCAGGATGTTATGACAATTAAGCAGTTTAGAAATGTTCAAATGTAACTGTTTTTCAAGAATATGCATTTGCCGGCACTGAAATTACCAACAAAGAGCACTACTATACTGCACCGAATTCGTTTCTTATGGTCCCAATTTGTACGCGTAAACTGTAAACTGCCCAACATATGTTTATAGGCAGTTCAGGCTTTTTCGTCGGAGATCGAATCCAACGCTGGGCGTAGGTCTATCATGTAGTCAAACCATCAGCTATAATAACACTTCATCAACGAGTGACATTTACGTGTTCCTTTCATCGTTGGCATCGTCGTAAACAGTATATGACAAAATCTTGTCATCTGAACTCCGAGTTGATTTTACAGTGTGGGCGACGCCCGATTAAATATGTTTTTCACAAGATTATCGATTATAGACAAATGCCAACCGACGGTGCGACTAAACCGTAGCTCTTCTAGATGCACTGGGTCTGTGTTCAAGCAGTACTGCTGTTGTTGTTGACGTCATTGTTTATGAGACGTGTGATGCATTGTTACTTACCACTAATTAGGTTTTACGGTGTGGCTCCTTCGTGCTAGCCAATACCAGTAATCTAGCTTCATGTAAATCAAATTTCATTCATCCCTAAGACTAGATAAACGAACAATACAAGGGAATCAAAGATCACGACAATAGTACATCCGAACATTGTCTCTATGATGGTGAGTATATAAAACAGCATGTTGTAGTATGTTACTATGAATTAATTATTACCATAACGAGGACATTTATTTCACGAAACATTCACTTTCTTGCCTAACTGCGATAGTTTGCTGTATTAATTGAGAGCGCAAAGCATACCTGTTTTTTTTAGATAGAGTTGTGTTTTTCGACACCGTTCCAATACGCTATCACCTATCGTATATGTAGACATAGGATCAACTTAGGTAGCATGGGAAGGCACAAGTGGCATAGAAATGGCACAGGTGCTTGGAAGATGCACAGGTGGCTTGGGAACGTTGGAAATTGTTGGGCACGCGGCATGCATGTTGTCACACAGGTAAACATTTTCGCAAAAGTCGCGCTAACGATATTAATCCAGCCAATGTAAATGCAGACTCATATGAGCAAGGTGTGCCCAACATGTTAACCTTTATGGTGTCGGACGATGTCGCGCTGCAAGAATCGGTCGTGTAAACACCAGTACGAGACCAATTAGCCACTTTTTACGTTTGTGCCGTGGAAAATCAATCTCGCCAACAATTGGCCGTGATTTTGAAGCAGTGGTCAACCAGCGACTATCGACCTGAACCCGTTGTTACCTTTGATCAAAGCTCAATTCGGGAATGACGCGAGTCAGCATATTAAATGCAATGTCTAGACATGTCATTCTTTTCAGAAACAAACGGACACATATTTTAGTTGCACGTTAGCATGCAACAATGTGTCACCCAAGACACTGGTTTAACAACGTAAGTTATCGTTGTTATCATTCTTTAATATATTGTGTTAATCCGAGACTGTTAGGTGCAGAGACAACAACGAACGATCTGCATGACGATTTCTCTGACGTCACCGCGTGGAAGTTCTTTGTGCAGTGAAGAATGTACCAGAGAGCATGCAGTGGATGTAGACAATAAATAATGTTCAATTGAGCCAACTCTAACATGCTACCCGTAAGTCTTACGGATTTTCTGAAAACTGACCATGCTGTTGTATACGTTTTGTACAATGTATTTGTACTATAGAATATAGCCTGAGTTTGGCAAGTGGCGTGCAGTAAGAGTTCATTAGATTAAAACACGTACGACTGCTATTGTGGAATCTAAGAACGGCTGCGGTTACAAAAAATTGCAAGCTGGTTCTGACGTCAACACTAGTCAAGGGCAGTCGCACATACATCCGTGCTAACACTCGAGGTTGAGCCGTAGGTGTTTTTGCATTAAAGGATACATCGTGCAGTAGGCAAGTGCATGGCAGTAATTGGTCAACAGGTCAAAAGGCGAAAAAACGTGGAATATTCATTAGAATAAGTATTATTATTACATTTATATATATTATACATAAACTTATTAAAGACATATATTAGGAAACAGTTTTGGGTAACATTTATTCCGTGGTGTCATTTTAGCGTTAGTCCCGGACAGTGAAGTCAGAATTAAGGTAGCACATTGAAAGGTCAGAAAGAGTGGAATATTGATTTGAACAAGGATTACTATTGCACATATGATACACATAAATTTGTTACATACATATTTTAAGATAGTTTTTGTTAACATTTAATCAGAGGCAGACTTTTTAAGGTAGCAGTTCGCGGACTCAAATTCAACGAGTGATAAAAGAGCTTTGTTTACGATGCGTGAATTGAACTGGTGTATCAAACTATCGTTTACATTGTTGAATATATATGAAATAAAGTGATCATTTTGCATAAATTACATAGATAAGGTAATATTTGACATAGTTGTAGTAAACGTTTTCGAAAAAAGGAACCAGCAGCAGGATTTTAGCGTAAGTTGGTATACATCGAGTCCTATTGTTCTGTTTACGCAGTCTTCCGTGTATTCGCTAGATGGCGGGCTTTATAGCTCGTGCGAACTTAGTAGATAGAACACAGTTAGCAAGTATATTATTGTCAAAATTAAATTAAAAACTAAATAATCCAGTTATTTAATTATTTAATAATACAATTTTGAAAACGAAAACCGCCTTATTCAAGGGTAACATGAAAACATTATAATCAGCATTAATCTAACACAATCTAAATTTTGTGATAGCGCCATCCAAACGCCAGGTTAAAGCCACCAAGAATTTAGTATGCTGGAGTTGTAGCAACTGGGTGGACGTCGCCATGTCCGGGCTGAGGTTCAGGCGGATAGTTTTAGTTTTGAGCGTAGGGGATGTGCGATGACGAAAGGAATAGAGGTGGAATTGAAACGACAGAGGCAGCTCGTTGTGGTATTGGTGGGGCAGGAAGTTGCGGGTTGCGCCAGTGGTTCCGGTAGGGGGACAGTGGATGATGCAGTTTGGAAGGTGATGAGAGATACCAGGGAAAGTTCATATCATTATGGGAGCACGCTAAGATTAAGTAAGGTGACAGGACGGAAGGAGATGGGGCAGATGGAAACGGGAGGGAAGACAATGAGTGCGAAGAAGACGGGAGGGAAGGGGAATGGAGCGCAGGAGACGGTAGCGAAGGAGACGGGAGGGAAAGAGACGGGAGCGAAGGAGAGTGGCGCGAAGGCATCAGGAGACGGGAGGGAAATGGGACATATTGATGGGCGGGACTGAGATTGACAACACGCTGCCAGGTGAGACGACTGCGGGACAAAATGCGATAGAAGAGGATCCGACGCAAGAGCTACACTGAGGTAGTGATAGAGGGGGTGAGGAGGAGAGCGAGGGTGTTTGTGGCGGCTTCGATAGTCAGGAAGACTGACAGAACGATAAGCATGGGGGAAGACTTGGTGGTTTGCTTTCCAGGAAAAAAATAGAGGCTATCACAGATAGGATGGACAAATTGTGGGTCCGGGCAAGGGGGTTATATAATAGTATACGTAGGCACTAACAACGCAGAGAGGAAGGGTGCATATATTAACCCTCACATAACTGGCCAAACCGAATCATGGGCCAACAAAAACATATCAGATGCTGAATTAGGACTGACAAGATTGAAATGTTTCGGAGTGATCGAATATGAAGAAGGTGAGGGGGAGAAAATGTATTATATTTAGTTTTGTCTTCACAAAATGAATGTGTTGATGATATCAAAATACATGAGCCACTGGGCAAAAGTTATCACAATCAAATACATTTTGACATAAAGGTAAAATCAGAAAGTACAAATATAAAAATACAGGAGAAAATTCCACAAAGGTAAATATTAAGATATGAGAAAATACTTAGCGAAGCCAGATTGGAATAACATGCTGAGGAATAAGATCACAATTGAATGTTAGAACATTCTAAAATATGTAATTGAGAGTATCATTGATCAATTTGTTCCCGTGAAAAAAAAAGAACAAGGAAAACAGTTAAGAAAGAAACACTTGTCAAAAGAAGCTATTTGGAAAAATAGCAAACTATGTGGAGGGATTATAGGAGTACCAGAAAGGATGAACACTACACTAAACAAAACGTACGAGACAAGGTTGTTAATGGTGGAAGACCTAAAAGGATACTCCCGTTCAGCGTTTACCAGAAAGGATATTAGTTCATTACACGTTCCAGATGTTAAATGTCAGGAGGCTAAATCGTACTATTTAGGGCAGTTAATTGTAACTCTAGAAATGATAGCTGAGAAAATAAAGGCAATTAAGGACAATAAATCACCGGGAGTGGATGGAATTCTTCCAAGACTACTAATGGAAACAATAGAAGAAACCAATATACCACTTGCAAGAGTGTTCAACTTGTCATTAAAAGAGGGAGTGGTTCGTTTTGAATGGAAAGAAGCAAACATTGTACCATTATTTGTAAAGGGTTCGAGAAATACGTCAGAGAATTACAGACCAGTGGGTTTAACATCAGTGATTTGTAAATTATTAGAAAAGTTAATTAACGACCATATGATGGACTTCCTTGTTAGGCATAACTTATTAAATCCATCTCAACTTGGATTCCTTAAAGCGAGGTCATACTTAAAAATATGATTTTTTTGAAGAAATAATTAAGTTGATAGACGATCGCTAATAAATATTATATATTGAGATTTTCAGAAGGCTTTTGACAAAGCGTCACATCAAAGAATACTACTTAAATTAAAAGCCCGTGGTATTGGGGATGGCATAATCAATTGGGTCGAAAAATGGGTGACTGACGGAAGAGGGGAGGGTTCAAACTGGAAATCAGTTTTGAGTGGGGTACCACAAGTATCAGTATTAGGACCTTTATAATTCTTAATATATCAATATCTATGTATATATATATATATATATATATATATATATATATATATATATATATATATATATATATATATATATATATATATCAATGATTTTAACAAACAACGTAGTGAAATTTGCGGATGACACGAAAGTGTTTAGAAGGGTTAACAATGATGCTGATAAATAACATTTATAAAACGATCTAGACAAATTAGTGAAATGGTCTGAGAAATGGCAGATATTTTTTAATTTTGGGAAATGTAAATGCCTATATACAGAACACGGGCACTTGGATGTAAACTATAAAATGGGAGATAATGTTCTAGGTACCACTGTGAAAGAAAAGGACTTGACAGTTTCAGAGCAGTGTAGTATTGCAGCTTCAAATGGTAATTTTTGGGTTGATTAGGAGAAATATAACATACATGGAAAAAAGCTAATTATACCTTTGTATAAAGCAATAGTTAGGCCTCATTTAGAGTATTGCATACAAGCTTGGAGACGTAAGAAGGATATAGATACGATTTAAAGAATACAGAGGAGAGCAACTAAGATGAGACCTTAGCTATAAAGAACGACCGAAAGAATGTGGTTTATCACCTCTAGACACAAGGCGGTTAAGAGGAGATGGAATTATGCATTTTCTAACTCAAGAAAGATAATAGAACAAGAAGACATGAGGTAACATAAGTAAAAAATTATCTACAGATTGTGTAACTGCTAGCAGCGTGAATAAGTTTAAAAACTGTGTTGACACATATCTCAGGAGGGTGAGTTACACATAGATTAAACATGTTTGACTCTCGATAAGCCAGTGGCTTCCTTGTCCACTTACCATCTGGGTTTTTGCCTTGGATGGCAATCTTGTTAGCTCTTTGTTAAAATACATGTGGCGCCACTACGTCGAAATGTGACACAATGATGGGATACTAAGCTATGTGTTTTACTAGCCTGAGAACATATTTTGCACCCACCTGCTCAATATATTCTATGTAATTTGCCACACCCCATCATATTTACTAGAACTAACCTGGATTTAAACAAAAATGTAATTACCAGAGCCACTTTGCTTTCAGTTATGATATTAATAATATAAATTAAGCGGCTGTCTGTGTTCTCACTTGTCATGCCGACATATTACAACAAGGATCGCTGAGAGAATGCGCATAGTGAATCTAACTATATTGACAATAGTAGTTGTGATTCAGTAAAGCAACAGATTGCACAACGGGGCGAATGTAGTGCCATCTAGTGAATACGCTATTGGTGATCGGAGCGATCGTAGTCACTAGATGGCGAACCCGTTTCTTCTATTTGGTCTCGTACTCTAACATGATCATACACACACTACTTTCCGTTTCCCCTTTCCTTACACGGACAGAAATGCGCGTAGCTGAATACTTCCCATATAAGTCGATATATTGTTTGAATGAACGGATATGTCAGAGGGTGAGGTGTTATGCGCCTTGAGTGATCCTGTGGACGCTACAAGAACTGATATCTACATTCAATAAATGTGTAATTGTTATTATATATTACTGACCCAGTCGACTGAAACACTTAATTATTCGTCAACAAATGCAGATAACTGTAATCTCATTGATGGAAGACATTATGAATGTTTTCAAAATCCATCTCCAGTAACAGCATGCTACAAAATTTGGGTATATGTTCATGATTAGTAACTGTTACAGACACATTGCATTCACAACGTAAATCCTCTAATAGACAATATTCACGATGTCTGCGCAGTAGCGCTATTATTTTGACGTCCCACAACCGTGGTTTCATTATTAGCAAACATGTGTCGTATCGCAATTACGTCACAAGCATACGGCAGTGACTTTACAAACATGACCTGCAACCGTGGTTTATTCTTAGCCGATAACAAAAGCGCAGCTAGCCTTCCATGTAGAATTCTTTGGCGACGATTCATTTATCGTTAGTACAGTCAAGGATATACAACGTCGGGAAGCTGTGGCACGATCACCTAACGAAGATATGTTGGAGTTTCAAATGTGGGCAGATAATTGGAATGTGACATTTGATGTTGCCAAATGTAAGAACCTAACCGTATCAAGGCTGAAAGAAGCAGAGATGAACACTATCTTGGCAGAATTGGAGGAGGTAGAACTCTCGAGAATCTCTATCCGGAAAGAATTGTTCTGGACTCACTGAGTAGACAAGATTGCCAAGGATGCAAGAAAGCGACTTGGTCTCCTAGTAAAGAGTTACCAACCTGTCAAAATTATAACAATGCCAATTGCTTCTCTTTGCAGCAATGTCATCCAACCACTAGAACAAAGAAGCCAATATCTTACAACTCAGCTGCCGTGGCAATGTCATTCTCAAACACTGCTGGCCGTAAGAGGACATTCAAACCGACTGCCTCCCGCCTCTGGAATGAACTCACAGAGGACATCTTTATAATGAGTGAGAGAGAACATTCCAAGAAAGAAGTAAACGTCTTCCTTGATGCCATGGGTCAGCGGCCTCCAGAGTGGAGAGGAGCAGCTCCTCAGCCCAGGAAGAAACCCACAGAGAATAAATGATTGGGGACACCGTCTAGGAAGAACAGTTAACTATCAATAAAAAAATTGCAATCAAGATGATATGGATAATGTTTCGTATATATTCATGCAAGTAGGAAACGTGTAAGTTACACCAAAATATAAAAGTTACAAATTATGTTTTGTTATCTTAAAATAATGTTAAGTAAAACATAGATTATATAGGTCGTTACATCTCTACCGCCCATGTGTGTTTAATTGTCCAGCATTGTTTGTAATAAAGCACTCAATAAATTAGTAATACAATATTAATATTAACATTATTACTTTTGTATTAAACATGTCACATTATACGGAAACAGATTGCCTGGGTTTCAAATTATATCATGAATATTATTTTGACCAATCGCCCAAACTCATTATCCCCGAGTATTGACCTTTTTAATTATGTTAATTTAAAGGTCCATCCTCAATTCGATTTGTCAAAATCATTTCGAAAAAAAAATCGAACTAACCTAGTATCCACTACATCTCGTTTCTGTCCTTGGTTTATTTAGTTTTGTTTGGTGAAATCATCGTCAAACTCTTATTTTTTTGACGCTCAAAAAGCAACGGGTTAGCACAATATCACTATTTTCCACAGTATTCAGATCAATACGATATTATTGCTCTGATATAAATTGGCACACAGTGTGATGCCACTTGTCGAATGAAATGCGAACTATATATAAATAACATTAGCGGCTGCCGGTGTCGTGCTAAAAATGTTCCGCCGTCAAGTATTTTCCGCTTAGCGTAGTTGCGCATGTATATATATATATATATATATATATATATATATATATATATATATATATATATATATATATATATATATATATATATATTGGCTTATCGAGAGTCCAACAATTTTCTCATTTATGTGTAGCCCGCCCTTATCAGATATCTGTCAATTCTTTTTTTAAACATATTCTTTTTTTAGACATATTCACACTACTAGCATTAACACTATCATTTGGCAGTGTGTTCCATTCATTTATTACCCTCTGTGAGAAAGAGTACTTTCTCGTGTCCAACCTACACTGCTCCTTAACTAATGCTGCTTTGTGTCCTCTGATTCTACTGCCGTCTTTAAGTTTGAAGAACATATTTTATATTATCGTCCAAGTCATTGATATATATATATATATATATATATATATATATATATATATATATATATATATATATATATATAATATAAATATATATTCTTCAAACTTAAAACATATTCGATCAATCCTAAACATTATGTATCCCTTCAGTTCTAATTCAGCATGTGATGTTTCTTTGTTGGCCCATAATTCGGTTATACCAATTATGTGAGGGTTAATATCTGTACCTGCGTCGTTAGTCCCTTCGTGTACTAAAATAGAACCTCTCTTGCCCGGACTCACGATTTTTTTCCACAAGCAAACCACCAGGTCGTCCCCTTGATTAGCCCCCTGTCAGTATTCCTTACTATCGAATCCCCCGCAAACATCCTCGCTCTCCTCCTCACCCCATCTATCACTACCTCAGAATAGTTCTTCGTTCGGACCCCTTCCATCACATTTTGTTTTGCAGTCGTGTCACCTGGCAGCATGTTGTCAATCTCCTTCTCGCCCATCAACATTTCACCTACCCTTCCCGTCTCCTGGCTATCTTGAGCTCCTGGTACCTTCGCTCCCTTCACCTTCCCTCCTTTCGCCTTCCCAAGTTGAGGTGAGCTTTCCGTAACATCTCTCTCACCACCTTCCCCCACTTTATCATCCACTGTCCCCCACCAGAACCACTGGCGCAACCCACCTCTTTACCTTCACACCAATGCCACAACGAGCTGCCTCAGCCATTCCATGTCGACCTCTAGTCAAAGCTAAAAATATCCGCCTGAGCCGCAGCCCAGAACGTCTCACACCCGAACTTGACGAAGTCCACCCAGTTGCTACAACTCCCGCATACCTATTGAATACCAAGTTTCTGGGGCAAACGCTACTATAACCAAAGGAGGGTATATATAGATGGTTGCAGAACGAAAATTACCATAGATAAGTATACAAAAGTATACATTTTCTGAAACAGCATTTAAATCTCTACTAGATTACACAAGAATGACTGTTGTGTGACTACTAAAAAAAATAGAAAAATAAATGATTACAGAAACAAAATCAAATTGTTTTAATTCTTGATTATTATGCAATCCCTGCAAAAATATATATGCAAATACAGCAAATATGTGTTTCATTGTGATAAACAATATATATTCTATAAATCTTTAAAAAAATGCTGTCATTTGAGGCAAATATGTAAAACATATCTCACATAGTATGCAAGTAGCGTGAGTGCAGAATGTGGGCACGGATAACTAATGGTTCAGTGTATTGAACTATAAAATTCAGGATGTGATGGGCCAGGCTGTGTGTCGGCAGGCTGTGATGGGCCAGGCTGTGGGTCGGCAGGCTGTGATGGGCCAGGCTGCTGGTCGGCAGGCTGTGGTGCTTCTAAAATTTAAACAAATGTATCAACATAGCAGGGCACAAGCGAGTGCCCAGTTTGACAGCTGTCAAACATGGTCGGTCATGGCTGCCGCTTCCTACCATTATGTTTTCGGTCTAAATTAATGATTTCAAAGACGTACAAGTTCATTTATAGACGTAAAACATTATTACGTTAGGAGACATCGATGCCTCGAAGGTTTTCTTCTACATTTTACCTGTGTTTGCACCTGCGTGGCAAAACATACATGAAACGTCGCTGCCCGAAGCATCTGGTGACGGCACACATTCATCAAAATCGTCGGCCACATTGATCTCGCTGTCAACAACCCCAGCCAGCACGCAGTCATAGGCCCGAGGGCGGAAATCAGCGGCTGGCAGGCGGCAGTGCTCGGCATGAGCTTGCCGCTTCCCAGCCGCAGATGCACCGCAGCACTATCGGGACGTGTACTTTGACCGAGGGAGGCCCGAGCACTGATTTCTGATGCGCGCCGTATACCTATGATGTATTACTTGTATTAAATTTCGCATGTGGTGTAGGGGAATGTTTCCCGAGCGATGACGCACCATGCTGGAAGCGAAATAAAATTAAAAGAAGCTAAAATTCGTATGAACCGTGTTGTTAATCTTACAAAAAATTAACAGGTCATGACAATTGCGTTTGTAAGCTCCAGATACTTACACTATTCACTGAACATTATTATTGTTAAAAATAATCTTTACTGCGAGTCTACCCGGGCCCATGCCGCCATCTTTGAAGTCCGCTGTTTTACCGTTATAATTTTATATGCGACTGGCTGACAAGGTACGTGTGTACAAATTCTTTTGTGAATCTTTGGCTGTATTTTGCACTATCCAATACATTGATTTTTAGCATTATATAAATTATTTTTGTTCGCAACGCATACGAAAGTAGAACTATGCATATCGTAATTTTAGGCGCCAAACTCAAACTGCAAAGCCAAAGGCCGTAAACTGGCATAGCCATGGGCACAGGCATAACTTAGGCTTAGCCTTAGGTCAATAATAGGTGAAGTCTGAAGATTTATTTATACTGGCTCAGTGTGTACTGTCTGTTTATGTTTATTTCTTACGAATACTTTATCAGGAAGAAACACATAATTATATACATACATGCATGCATACATACATACATACATACATACATACATACATACATACATATATACATACATACATACATACATACATACATGCATACATATAATTATATTCCGTGAAATTTGCATTTGCTTAATTCGTTCTCCATCAATATACGTGTTTTATAGTTGTAAATATTGTATACATTGTAAACTGTGGTATACCATGGTTTACCTGTTTCAAAACAACATGGCATTTTACCATGGCTTCCCTGTTTCAAAGCACCATGGATTACCATGGTTTCTATTGTATATCATGGTATTTTACCATAGTTCACACGTTTCAAAACACTATGGTATTTACCATGGCATATTTTCATTTCATGGGCCGTGGATACTTGGTATTATTAACTTAATTGTTATGCTAATATTTCAGATGCTGTCCGAAACAATGAAGTGACAACAAGTGGCACAACTTAAACCATGAGCAGGACATAAAGCAAGTCATCCAGGAATGGTTCCGAACTGCCTCTGTCTCTGATCGGGATGGTGGTAGGAAGCACCGAATGGACCGAACATAGGCTAAGCAGGATGTGGCAGGAGTTAACAATTGAAGTGAATGTTTCGAGTACATTCATCCAAGTACAAGTAAGAGATGGTCAACGCTTATTTATTAAATATTATCGTATAATAAATTGCACAAATCCACATTCGAATACATATATCAATCTCAAAACATTTGTGATAAAATGTTAACAATATATGTATAAGATAATAATAATAAGAGCATTGTTCATTTAAAAGAGAACCTGGAAAAATCATAGTTATACTGTATAATCTGTATTCATAAATATACATTTGATCGGTTAACTGGCAGTTGAAGTTTAAATGTGCACATATATATTCATAACAATGTCTAGGAAGGTTGCACAGTACATTGAAATGATATAGGTCGTTGTGTACATATTGAAGCCTTTTAAGGGAGTGAGTGTGGATTTTTACTCTGATTGGATTGAATATTCAAGTGATGCTATCTGTAAAGCGTTTGTTTGTCAGTTCAGTGTTTGTACTTTCAATGTGGATATTCCCACGACGTTTGTGTCATATGCATGCGCACCAGAATTAGGTATTATGTTTACATTGTTTAGGTATTCAGGAAGGTTTCTGTTGACATATTAGTGACAACAGTTTAATTGTCATTTAAAGACATCTTCAACTTTTATTTAGCAGTTTGACACTTTTTAGCAATGGATAGAAGTGTGTGCATTATATAATGACTGTTTGTTATCATTTTTGTTGCCCACTTCTGTAGTTTTTTTATTATGTATACCAGTTACAATAGTTTATACGGGGAATGATTAGTGACTTAATGTTAATAGGTTTAATAAAATACATTGTGGAAGGTATTTTATTAAAACTGTACAATTCATATTAATTAATATATTTTAAATGCCTTTGTTGGGTCTATTTCAATCTACACTGGACTTGTTGTTTTTCTCCATTCTCATATATATATATATATATATATATATATATATATATATATATATATATATATATATATATATATATATATATATATATATATATATATATATATATATATATATATATATATATATATATATATATATATATATATATATAGGACGATGATGTACCGATGATTAGCTCCCCATAGGCAGACTGTGCCTAGTTTTGCCAAAATTAATATGTATGTGTGTGTATATATAATTATTTTTATACATGTGTGTATATAATAATTATATACATGGCTGGGACACGGCTTTCGTCTGATTCGTCCGAATCTAAACAAATAGCATCCGATGCCCGTTCGTAGTCGTCAATCCCTCGAGTCAGGAATTCAGGACTCGTCGACAATCCATGTTCAACTTCACAAAGTTCTCAAAAATTTAAAAACAACAGGACAAATCTCGGAATGGTCTCAAAATGGCAACAAATTATACGGCTATACGAATCTTAAATTTTGGCTATGCACAGAAATGATGCTGACATCTAGCGATCAACGTAAGCACTACTCGCCAACTACGATGTATCGGGGTTTGGACGGCGCCATCACATAATATTGATTGTGTTAAATTAATATTGATTGTGATGTTTTCACCTTGCTTCTTTAGCCTTGAATAAGGCTGTTTTTATTATATAATTAAGTAACTTGATTATTTAGGTTTTAATTTAATTTTGTCAATAATATACTTGCTAACTGTGTTCTATCTACTAAGGTCGCATGAACCAAAAAGCCTGCCATCTAGCGAATACGCAGAACACTGCGAAAACAAAGCAATAGGACTATGTATATAATAACGTACGCTAAAATCCCGCTGTTAGTTCCTTTTATCCGAAAACTTTTACTACAGCTATGTCAGATATTACCTTATTGATGCAATTAATGTACATTTATCACTTTATCTCATATATATTCAACTATGTAAACGATAGTTTGATACACCAATTTAATTCACGCACTGTAAATAAACCCCTTTTATCACTCGTTGAATTTGAGTCCGGGAATTGCTACCTTAAAAATTCTGTCTCTGACTAAATGTTAACAAAAACTATTTTAATATATGTCTATAACAAGTATATATATATATATATATATATATATATATATATATATATATATATATATATATATATATATATATATATATATATATATATATATATATATATATATATATATATATATATATATATATATATATATATATATATATATATATATATATATATATATATATATAGTATGTATATGATATTTGCAATAGTGATCATAATTCAAAGCAATATTCCACTCTCACTGTGCTATCTTAATTCGGATTTCCCTGTCCGGCACTAACGGTAAAATATTGCCTCTGACTAAATGTTAACAAAACCTGTTTCCTAATATATGCCTATATTAAGTTTATGTATGTATGTATGTATGTATGTATGTATGTATGTATGTATGTATGTATGTGTATGTGTGTGTGTGTGTATGTATGTATGTATGTATGTATGTATGTATGTATGTATATATATATATATATATATATATATATATATATATATATATATATATATATATATATATATATATATATATATATATATATATATATATATATATATATATATATGTATATGTATATATATATATATGTGTGTGTGTGTGTATGTGTGTGTGTGTGTGTGTGTGTGTGTGTGTGTGTGTGTGTGTGTGTGTGTGTGTGTGTGTGTGTGTGTGTGTGTGTGTGTGTGTGTGTGTGTGTGTGTGTGTGTGTGTGTGTGTGTGTGTGTGTGTGTGTGTGTGTGTGTGTGTGTGTTTGAGGACCATTTCTCATTTCCTCCGCCATGTAATCATACCACTTAATACTACACCCATTAATGTCATACACATTTTAACAGCAATGTAACGTCGTTTCTCGACACGTTAATAGCTGTCTCGGATAATACATTAATGAACACAACTAAATGTCACACATTGGTCGTGTAGTATACTTGTTTCGACAAAGTAGTGGGCGGTTGTCTCTCATAATGATGGGAGGTGGGAGGTTGTCCCTTAAAACAGGTGGGTGATGGAACACTCAACCTCCCTCACTATTGCGAAAACATATTTGTCTACGTGACATTGGTTCGAAGAGAAGAAACAACGAAAAGGCATAACGTGCGTAACTGTTCAAAACAATGAGTTGCTGGTGTGTTATGCAAAATGAGCGTTCCCATATATTTTCCGTAGTAAAATGGGTCGGTGTCGCAAAGCACTGTTCTAACCAGTTACATTCTGTCGAATTAGAGTTAACGTTTACCATTGACATAGCTAACATATACCAGCATATTTCATTCTTTGAAGCTGTAGTTGTAGTTGTTGATATGAATGGTGCAGAAATATGTGAGACGCATTTAAGATATTCGCGAGAATCGGTGTCCTGACGTCTGTTGAACAGATGACCTAAATTACTGGCATGCCACTTGTCTAACGCGCGACATTATACAAAACGTATACAACAGTATGGTAATTTTTCGGAAAACTCGTAAGACTTAAGGGAAAAATATAACAGTTGGCTCGTATGAATATTTCTCAGGTACAGTCTTCACTGCACAAAAACCTCCACATGGTGATGTCAGAGCAATCGTCATATAGATCGTTCGTTGTTGTCTCTGCACCTAACGTTCTCGAATTAACGCAATATATTAAGGAATGGCAACACTGGCGTTTGACCAACTTACGTTGTTAAATCAGTTTGTTGGGCGACACCTTGTTGCATGCTAACTTGCAACTAAAATATGTATCCGCTTCTGGGAAGAAAAAACATGTATAGGGATTGCATTTAATATGCTGACTCTCGTCATTCCAGATTTGAGCTTTGATCAAAGGTTACAACGGGTGCAGGTCGACACTATCGTGAACAACTTGTGTTGAGGAGTAAGTGTTTTTGGTAATTGGCATTGATCATTGAATGCATTAAATACCCAACACATTTGTTATACACATATTCCCAGTGACATTCTGTAACATCAACTTACTTGCAATATTAGGGATGCCACAACAATCCTGAAACTAAACGATGTGGTGACTCTATGACACATTACCAGTGTTGGATTAAGACATTCGTCGGCCTTTGGAGCGCGCAGTTTCGTGGGCTCTAGCTAGCCCCGACCGAAGGTCTTCATGCCATGTGTTTTATATAAATAGCTGTATTGAATATGAACATCGAGTACATTAATGAATTGATACAAGTAATACAAGTGGACTATAACCATATGCAGCCAACTATTGTAAGATATCGCGGATTTTGTCGTGATGTACGTTTGTCGAGATCGAATTACACCCAACGTATTCTATTAACATTTTGTCAAGGAAAACAATTTTTGGCTTCACGCTCAAATGCGTCCACCATGAAAGTCCAAGCAATGTCTGGACTCACCTCTGAAGAGCCAGTGTCCCGTTCAGATGCTCTCGACACCACTCACACCTGTGTTGTCGATGTGTACCTGTCAATGGAACTGACACCCCTGATCTTTTCGTTCTCATGCCAGCTGCAGGGAGTATGTTTCTCAATATATTGGTGGAGACAGTAACTCCAGGAGCATTTCTGCGCGCGGACGTAATCAAATATCACTGACATCCACTTTTCAATTTATCATGCTATATTTATTAATTACTCAAATAGGGCTCTGTCACAAGAAAACAGTTAATAGCAATATATCAATAATGCGATTTCAACTTAATTGAATGACATACACACACGCACGCACGCACAAACGCACACACGCACGCACGCACGCACGCACGCACAAACACACACACACGCACGCACGCACACACACACACACACAAACACACACACACGTACGCACTCACGCAGAAACGCATTCACATCCACAATTATTCGCGCAACATTTATTAATTGTTCTAATAGGGCTACGCCACAAAGCAGTACCCTAGGCTTCATGTGTAAAACAAAGCGTTCACACGTCGTGCTTAAAATAAACAATTTGAGCCAGCGCTGTTAGCCGCCCGAACCTTGTACCGTTGTAACCACTTGCCCCAATACAATTGTAACAACTTGCCCCAAACACATTTTTTTGCAGTTGAACACACGAGGGCAATAACATATCCTGAATTCAAGTTCTCCTTGGCATAACCGATTGCACTATATAGTATGTTTTTTTTTCTTAAAATTTCATTCACGAAGCATCAGTAGTGGTTGCGTGAGATTATATTATGCGGGCATACCCAACAGTTCAGCAGCTATGTAGGGAAGAGGAAGTTGGATTAATGTATCAGCAGCAGTCGACAGTGGATTGGATTTGAATAACATGCAGAGGAATAAGACCACAATTGAACGTTGGAACACTCTGAAATATGAAATTGAAAGTATCATTGATCAATTTGTTCCCTCGAAAAAAGGAAAACGGTCTAGAAAGAAACACACGTCAAAAAGAAAAATAGCGTAAAAGCAAACTATGCGGAGGGTTGTTTAGAGGCGTACCAGAAAGGATGAAGACTACACAATTTACAAACTGGCACTTAATGCAGCTACAAAAGAAATTACAGCATAGAAGAAGCTATGAGCAAAAATTATCATGTAATATACAAATAACAGCAAAAATTGTTATGCATATATATTATCAGAATAAAACAAAACATACGAGACAAGGTTGAACAAATAGAAGACAGCGATGGAAATTTAATATCACAAGGTTTTTTAATGGCGGAAGACCTACACTGATACTCCAGTTCAGTGGTTACCAGAGAGGATATTAGTTCATTACCAGTTCCAGATACTAAATTTCAGGAGGCTAAATCTGACTATTTAGGGTAGTTAATTGTAACCACAGAAACGGTAGCTACGAAAATAAAGGCAATGAAGCAAAATAAATCACCTGGAGTGGATGGAATTCCTCCCAAACTACTAATGGAAACAGTAGAACAAATCAGTGTACCACTTGCAAGAGTGTTCAACTTGTCATTAAAACAGGGAGTTGTTCCTTTTGAATGGAAAGAAGCAACCAACATAGGATTATTTAAAAAGTGTTTAAAATCAGTAATTTGTAAATTATTAAAAATCTTAATGAAATACCATATGGTGGACTTCATTGTTAGGCGTAAATAATTAAATCCATCTCAATATGGATTCCTAAAAGCGAGGTCATGCTAAATAAACATGTTATGTTTTTTGGAAAGAAATGTCACATAAAATAGTACTACTTAAATTAAAAGCCCATGGTATCGGGGTTGGCATAATCGACTGACAGCGTGTTGTAGTAGATGAGGAGATTTCAAACTGGAAATCAGTTTTGAGTGGGGTACAACAAGGATCAGTATCAGGACCTTTATTATTCTTAATATATCTCAATGACTTAGACGATAATATAAAAAGCAACGTTCTAACTGAAATTTGCGGGTGAAAGGGGTAACAATGTTGGTGATAAACAACATTTACTAAACGATATAGACAAATTAGTTAAATGGTTAAATAGTTAATGGTCTGAGAAATAGCAGAAGTTATTCAATTTCGGGAAATGTAAATGCCTACATACAGAACTTGGATTTAAACTATAAAATGGGAGATACTGTTCTAGGTACTACTGTACAAGAAACGGACTTAGGAGTTACAATAAATGCTGATATGAAAGTTTCAGAGCAGTGCTGTATTGCAGCTTGAAAGGGTAACCAAATACTCGGGTTGATTAGAAGAAATATAACATACAATAAAAAAGATAATTATACCTCTGTATAAAGCTATAGTTAGGCCTCATTTAGAGTACTTTATATAAGCTTAGAGATCATATCGTAAGAAGGATATAGATACGTTTGAAAGAATACAGAGGAGGGCAGATAAAATGATTCCATAACTGAGAGAACTTAGTTGTGAAGAACGATTGAAAGAATGTGGTTAAAAAACCCTAGATACAAGTCATTTAAGAGGAGATCAATTTAACGTTTTTAAGATATTGAATGGTTATGAAAGTATTGATAGAAATAGTTTTGTCTCAGAAAGATAATAAAGCTAGAGGACATGAGCTAACATTAGTTAAGGATCAGTGTAGATTGGATATCAGAAATTACTCGTTCTCACAGAGGATAACCAATAAATGGAACACATTATCTACAGATAGTGTAACTGCTAGCAGCATAAATATGTTTACAAACTAGGTTGACACATAATCTCAGGAGGGCGGATTACACATATATTAAAAATGTTTGACTCTATATACTCCAATGGTTTCCTTTTCCAATTACCGTCTGGGCTTTTGCCATGGATGGCAATGTTGCTAAATCTTTTTTAATTTTTTAAAAAGTTTTAATTGGTTGAAAAAAAATGTTTTTGGCCACACCTCGTTAATTCCGTCTTTTCTTTTTAAATCCCGATGTTAGGACAGTGTGTCCGCAATTGGACTGCCAACCAATTACTGTTGATGATGCCTCCATATATGTGCTATGTTTTCGTAATACGACTGTGTAACAACCTGCCACTGCATACAACGAGACCAGGTCTTCCCTAGTGTATATCACACCTGAAAGATGCATATTTTCAGTTTACCTTCCGCATGTTCTTAATGACAAAATAAAATTAGTGACTATATGAGAGCGTATTTTGAAGCATGGGCGTATATATATATATATATATATATATATATATATATATATATATATATATATATATATATATATATATATATATATATATATATATATATATATATATATATATATATATATATATATATATATATATATATATATATATATATATATATATATATATATATATACGCCCATGCCTATATATATATATATATATATATATATATATATATATATATATATATATATATTGTTGGTTGGTACCTTCTGGTACAGGCTTTAGTGATACCTTTAGTGTGATAGTGGGTATGTGTGGTTGTCACTTCTGATTTCAGCTTCCACCGCTGGCTAGCTTCGGCGAAAAGCAAGCGGAGTACGTAAGTCTTGCCTGCCAGTAGAGTAGCCTCTCCTAAGGCAAGACTCTCGCCGTGACGTCCTCGAGTTAACCAATGGAAACTGGTCACCGCGATTCACCAGGCAAATCAGACGAAGGATTTTGCAGCAACCTAGGGCCCTAGAGGTGCGTTATGCATGACCCACCGGCGAGTGGAATACGCTCTGCCAATCACCAAACCTTGTCCCAGCTATGGGAAAATAGCAAACCCATCGGCAGCAAGGTGGGAGATTGCAATGAAGGCTTCACTTGTGGATTTGCAAGGTGCATGGCTGAAATCTCGACAGACTTTGCGGATGTTGTTTTCTGCCTGGACCAGTCACTCTAGTTAGTTGTGTACTGCGGGGCAACCGACAAGCTTTCCGGCCGTCGAACAGATGTTCTCCGCTGGACACAGATCATATTGGTTCAGAGAGTATAATCTACTCCTGCGCAAGGTAGATATACCAAGGCGCTGGCAGGCCTGAGAAACTGGAAGCTGGTAGTGGGATCCCCGCACGAGAGCGGACTGGGAGTGATGCTCCCACACTGCCCGAGAACGACGGCAGTGTGAGGTCCCTCCTGATCGATCAGGCGGCCGTATTTAGGGATGCCCCGCCTGCCCCAATCATGGGATGTCCCCCAAAAAAAAACGCGGGATAAAAAGACTTGTTCAACGAACTCCTAGCTGGCACACCACTGTCAACGGGAAAAACACAGAGAAGACAGAAACTTACTATTGGAAGCTGGAATGTAGAGCATTACAGGGTTTGAACAATGGCGGAGCACGTAGACGTATTACACTGATTGCAAAGGAGCTCAGTCGCTGCAACATAGACATCGCTGCATTGTCAGAAACACGATTCCCAGATGCAGGAAATTTGCATGAAAAGGGATACACATTTTACTGGACAACAATGTTGTCCAGTAAATGGATAATAAAGGCATCTCAGGTGTCGGTTTTCCTGTTGCAAAACGATTGATAGAGAACATCATTGAACCACCGGAGACGATTTCGGACCGCCTCATGAAAATGCTCATTTGCACCCAAGCAGACAACAACGCTTTCGCCGCAGTATTCAGCGTTTACGCTCCGACCCTGCCCCGCAGCGATACGACAAACGAACGGTTCTACGAGGAGCTGTGCCGCGCGCTGAGAGCCGTGTCAACGACGGACAAACTTATTGTTCTCGGAGACTTCAACGCGCACGTCGGCAGCGATCACGAGACATGGAACAGAGTGCTGGGAAGTTTTGGAAGAGGCAACTGCAATGCTAATGGAGAATTGCTTCTCTCTTTGGGTGCAGACTTTGACCTCGCTATCACCAACAACTACTCCAGTGTACCCGACAAGTGGTTTTACACCTGGCAACATCGGAGATCAAAGCGTTAGCACTTGCTAGATTATGTGTTGACAAGACGCAGCAACCTACCAGACGTCTACATTACACGAGCAGTGACGGGCGCTGATTGCTCAATGGAACACCATCTTATCAGATGCACGTAACGCGAAGACGATAAGCGGCAAAACCGAAGCGAAGGCTGAATGTCGCAAAGCTGCATACGACGACCGGTAGAGCTGATCTATGCAAATCTATGCAACGTGCTTTTGCATCATCTTCGACCATTACCGGGAATTCGATAAACGACGACTGGGAGTTCTTCCGCTGTATCGTTTACACTGCCGCCGCAGAATCTGTCGGCTGCCCGCGACGTGTCAATGCAGATTGGTTTGATTACAACGATACAACGATAGAAATATTTATTCGCGATAAACGCGTTGCACTTCAGGAACGTCTTAGCAACCCTCTGTCGCAAGCTGCGATACAACATCATGCACAATACAAGTCGAAGCTGCAGCGCGAACTACGACACATGGAAGACAGCTGGCGGGACTCGAAAGCCGAAGAAGTGAAGCACTTTCTGATCGAGGTGACGTCAGGGGAGTCTTTCAGTCGCTGAAAAGTATTTTTGGGCCGCGCCGACTTACAAGCAGCCCAATGGTGACCGCTGATGGAAATACTCTATTGACCGGCAAATCGGACACCACGAGCCGCAGGAAGGACTACTACGCGACGCTGCTAAACCGAACCTCCGAAATCAATTACCAAATCCTAGAGTCAATCCAACAGTGCCCCATCAGAGATGAGTTGGATGAATTTCCGACAAAACGAGAGATCGAACAAGCAAACGCGTCCACTGCAAACAATAAGGCAGCCGGAATAGGCAGGGATGTACAAACACGGAGGTGACACCTTCATTGCCAATCTATTCGACATATACAGATGCTACTGAGAGCCTAGTGAACTACCCCAGGACTTCAAAGATGCGCTGATTATGAACATCTATAAACGTAAAGGAGATCGGCAGGACTGCGGCAACTATTGCGGAATTTCGTTACCGGTTATTGCAAGCAAAATTCTACCCCAGCGACTGCTGGTCGTTGCAAATGATGTCCTTCCAGAAGCACAGTGCCGGATCTCGTTCATAACGCAGCACGATCGACTTGATCTTCACCTTACGACAGCCGCAAAAGAAGGCAGCCGAACAGAACGAACCGCTTTACATCGCATTCGTTGATTTTTCAAAAGCGTTCTACTCGATAAGTCGCCCTTGTCTCTGGCGACTTCTCTCTCGAACTGTGGCTGCCCTGACAAGTTCATATTGATGCTGCAGGGTTTTCACGAAGGCACGCAAGTGCAGGTGATGATCGACGGTGAGATGCAATTCCTGTCGCACACGGAGTTAAACAAGGCTGCGTCCTGGCGCCGACACTGTTTACTCTCTTCTTGGCTGCAGTGCACGAAGTTTCAAATCGTGACACCGCTAAAGGCGTTTACACAACAACACGCCCCGAATGAAGGCTTTCGAACGTGTCCTGCCTCAACGCGAAGAAGAAGGTACGACAACTGTTCGTTCGGGACCTTATACACGCTTATGATACATGCTTTGTGTCACATTCTGAGGTTGATCTGCAAACGATACATGACAGGTTTGCCGCCGCTCTACATCTTTTGGACTCTCTATCAATGTTGAAAAACTGTCTTGCACCAACCCGTTCCGGGGGCACAGCACCGACAACCTTACTTAATGGTACGCCACTTAACGTCTCTACCAACTTTAAATACCTTGGGAGCACCATCGCAAGCAACTGCAGCCTCGACAAAGAACTGTCGGATCGAATTCAGTCGGCCTCCGCCGCGTTCGGACGACTACGTGAACGATTATGGACAAACACAACATCAATCTTGTAACAAAATGCAAGGTCTACCGTGGTATCATCTTATCAGGTCTTCTGTACAATTCAGAGACATACACGCTGTATAGGCGTCTTATTAAGCGATTGTCACAGACACACCTACGCCACTTACGAGCCATCTCGGAATCAGGTGGTCAGACCGAGTGACCAACAATGCAGTACTTCAACGTGCCAATATGCCGAGCGCAAGACAATTCTTCTAACCCGGCAACTTACCTGGACCGGCCACCTTGTACGATTGAAAGACGACCGACTGCCTAAGGCAGTTCTTTACGGCGAGCTATGGTAGGCAAAGCGAAATGTTGGAAGTCCACGCTTACGCTACATGGATTGCACAAATCGACACCATCACACCGCCGATATCAACAAGAGGCACTGGGAGGAGATAGTGCACGATCGCAGTGCATGGCGTACGACCGTCAAAACAGGAGCCGCAAAATCCGGAACCAAAAGAGCAACCGATGCCGCAATCAAACGACAACGCCGCCATGAACGTGCACTTGCAAATCAAACAAGTCAGCCGCCAGAGTTCGCATGTCGATACTGCGGAATGAAATTGGCGGCTCGTATTGACCAACTATCCCATGAAAGAGCTTGCATACACACACACACGCGCACACACGCACACAAGCACACACGCACACACGCACACACGCACACACGCACACACGCACACACGCACACGCGCACACACGCACACATGCCCGCATACACACAATAATTAGTTGCACCAACGTGTGTGCATGGGAAAACAGTTTACGATAAAAAAATGCTTTATTATTTTTTTTTATTTACGTCAGAAAGTGGAAATTCATAAATTATTTCCCGTGGTTGACATTTTCTGTTATAATTCATTGTTATTATATACATTACCTATTATTGTAGCTAAAATATGTTGATGTTTTTAATATATTCATGATCGACAACCGGCTCGCGCATGCGCAGATACGCCAAGCGGATAATATGTGACGGCGGAATTGCTTTAGCACGACACTGGCAGCAACTAATGTTATTTATAGTTCGCATTTCATTCGACAGGTGGCATCACACAGTGTGGCCAGTATATATCAGTGCACTAATAACTTATTGCTCTGATTGTTGTGGAAAATAGTGATATCGCGCTAACCCGTTGCTTTTTGAGCGTCAAACAAGTAAGAGTTTGAAGAAGATTTCACCAAACAAAACTAAATAAGCCATATGCAGAAAAGAGATGTAGTGGATACTAGGTTAGTTCGATTTTTTTAAAATGATTCTATCAAATCGAATTGAATTGAGGAAGGCGTTTACTTCTTTCTTGGAATGTTCTCTCTCACTCGTTGTAAAGGTGTCCTATGTGAGTTCATTCCAGAGGTGGGAGCCAGTAGGTAAGAATGTTCTCTTATGGCCAGCAGTATTTGAGGATGACATTGCCACAGCAACTGAGTTGTGAGATGTCGGTGCCCAGATGGTTATATGCACAACTGGAGGAGCAGGCAACATAGTTGGTGCATCTATATAGTATATCCGGTGGAACAAGGTGAATTCGCTTGGCTTCTTTGTGCTAGTTATAAATTTGACAGCTCACTCCATTCTGCCTAGAAAAGTTTCAGAGGCTCCCAGACAAACATACCATACATTTTCCATCTTGGATCTCACCATGCTGTTGTAGATCATAGCCCGCTGGTTTGGGAACTCCTTTTCAGGAGGCCAAGTCGCTTTCGTGCATCCTTGGCAATATTGTCTACCACGTGAGTCCAGAACAATTCTTTTTAGAGTCTTAGAGTTTTAGAGTTTTAGAGTCTACCCATCACCTTGATGATGATGCTAAGCAGTAATACTGGTCGATAGTTGTTCGAGTCATGCTTATTTTTCTCTTTGTGGCAGGGGATGGTACCGGCTACATTCCACTGCTTAGGCATGAGTGCCTTGTTAAGGCACAGCTGGAATAATTTGGCCAACGGTTTGGCCAGCTCTGAAGCAGCTTGTTTCAAGACTCTAGCCGGGATTGAGTCTTGTCAATTTGCCTTTTCAATGTCAAGCTTCTGTAGAATTTGTTTTACTTTCTTTGGCCAATACACAATCTTCTTCGTGGATGCGCTTGTCTAGCTGTGCACAGGAGGACTGGATTTTCATGTTCAGCTTCTAGAATGATTGATTTCCCGAGAAAGATGGAAACAATACGTTCAGCTTTGTTAGCTGAAATAATGAAGGTCTGATCATTACTGCATAGAAAGGTATGTCACATTTGCCACACCGTCCCTTCAATCTTTTCGCTGTCCCCCACCAGCTTTTGTTCCCTTTCTTTAGTCCGGTTGTCATTTTTGCAATTTCCTTTAGAAGGTTCAAACATCATTTCTTTCCAGATTATATAGCTACGTTTAAATTAAAGTTGTTGTATACTCTAACTTGTATACAACAAGGGGTTTGCGAAGTCGTGTACTCAATCATATGGACAGTCGAATGCACATTGAACACTCAATATAGCTGCGCTAATGTGGAAGGCCAGCCGAACTGTAATCAGTTATATACTTTACAATGTCGTTACAGCGTTATTAGCACACTGCGTCGCCGTGGTAACTGTGTCCATCCTCCACGTGGCATTACGTCTACCTTGGTATACATTTCTATTTTGTTGATCTACCTTCTGCTTCTATTGCGTGTTCGCCAAATTGTTATTTCCTTTGTTTAATTATTACTGTGTGCCCGGAGCATTAATGAACGCGATCGATTCGTAGAACAAGGCTCAGTTACCAGTCGTTGTCGTAACAGCAGACATGTTACCGGTGATTGTGATAATGGACTAATTATTGTGACGTCATAGTGCGTATTGCAGGTGGACAAGATATGCTGCACATGCTGCAGTTTACAGTTAGACGAGATCACATAATTCCTCTTGCCCCTTCGACAAATATTAAACTGGTAAATAGTAGTGGGTTGATGTTTGCTATATTTTTATTTCCACGCGTTCGATAATGAGCGACAACATAACACTGTGCGTACATTTCTTACAAAACACGCAAAGCAACACCATTTTGTTTAATTACGTATATGGGTATTTAGTTACACCACACATGTATTTTTGCAACATTAAAATCTGAAATCTGAAAAAAAACAAGCGCGTGGGCCACGCACATACACCACCTTGCTGCGTGTTATGGGTATGCCAATAGCTTCCTGTTAAATATGCTTTGTATACAAGAATCTTAGTAGATGTCCTAAGCCCATGTGTCTTCGCTGAACGTGGGCTTAGGACATATACTAAAGTCGTGCTATGCAAAGCTGTCGTGCTGCCCACACTTTTGTATGGCACCGAAACATGGGTAATGTACCGTCGCCACATCAAAGGTATTGAACAATTTCAACAGCGCACACCCAGAGCTATCCTGGGTGTCTGTTAGCAAGACCGAACATTCAATGCTAGCATTCTTGAACAGGCATGCACCACCAGCATTGAGGCCCGCCTGGCTAAAACTCAGCCATGTTGGCCTGGACATGTAAAGCGCATGCCACACGCCATAGTTCCAAAACAATTACAACGTTCCTCTGGCAAAAGTTCTACCGGGGGGCAACAGAAACGGTATAAAAGACCAAATGAAAGCAAACACGAAGAAATACAACATAGATGCGACCACCTGGGAAACTGACTGTGAAGACTGTGTGCGATTGAGATCCATCTGCAAAACCGGCATAGAACGTTTTTAACTAAACCGCACAGCCGAAAGATGACGAAAAACGGCAGCGGCGGAAGGACCGTGAATACAACAACGTCACTGCTACTACGCAGACGTGTGTGCGCGGCAGGACCTGCAAATCGCGATATATATATATATATATATATATATATATATATATATATATATATAGAGAGAGAGAGAGAGAGAGAGAGAGAGAGAGAGAGAGAGAGAGAGAGAGAGAGAGAGAGAGAGAGAGAGAGAGAGAGAGAGAGAGAGAGAGAGAGAGAGAGAGAGAGATAGAGAGAGAGAGGAGTTAAATGTGGTTAAACATAATTTTCCAAGCTGTCATAGATAAACATTTAAATCCTTAGGGGGTTGGATTTGTCATGTTTAGCTGTCAGTTTAAACACAATATGTCAACGAACTCGAACAATCATCCGTCCGTTGACGCATTTCCAAAAAAAGTACTGTAAATGTCTAATGAGAGCAGGTACTTGTGTTATTTAATAGAAAATATTCACGACACGTACGGCACCTATCGGCTAAGAATAAACCCCGGTTGCGGGTCATGCTTGTGACCTCATTGCCGTGTGGTTGTGACGTCATTACGATGTTTGTGACGTTAGTGCGATATGTTTGTGACGTCACTGCAACGTCTGAAACAGGTCAATTTCAAAATATACATTATTTATGACACGTAGGGCACATGTTTGCTAAGAATGAAACCACCGTTGTGGGACGTCAAAATATTAGTGCTACTGCGTAGACATCGTGGATATCTTCTATTAGAGGACTTACTTTGTGAATGCAATGTGTCTGTAACACTTACTAAGCATGAACATTTACCCAAACATTGTATCATGTTGTTACTGGAGATGAATTTTGAAAACATTCGTGATGTCTTCCATCAATGAGATTACAGTTATCTGCATTTGTTGACGAATAATTAAGCATTTTAGTCGAATGGGTCAGTAAATGCACACACAGAATAACAATTACACATTTATTGAATGTAAATATCAGTTCTTGTAGCATCCGTAGGATCACTCAAGGCGCATAACATATCAACATCTGACAGAACCGATCACTCAAACAATAACTCGACGCATATAGAAAGTATTCAGCTACGCGGAAGTTACTGCGCGAGGACTGCTTATTCATGTGTATCCACCACTGCTTATAGCCATGTATCTAATTCAACTCCATTTCTCCAGAAAACTAGCCCCGCGACAATTTGCAGTATTATTCCATTCACTGTCATAGGTTCACCACTGTTTGTAGCCACGTGATCATTTCAACCGCTGAATGCTATTGCTTTCCTTCTTCCCCTGTAGTCCGGGGTGAGGCTATTTTTGGTCGTCAATGTTTGTTTTTGTTACCCCTTCTTCTTCATAACTACTCCAGCTTTACTACTCTATCCTTCGCCCTCATTCTCCACTCCTCTCACGCTCCCGCTAAATCTCTCTTAACGTAGTCTTCCCATCAACCGCTGAATGCACTATGGCAAAATGGAGTGAACGAAATTGCCAAATATTCGAATATACAGCAAGAAGAATAGAACGCCGACCTTCGCGATCCTCGTTCGAATCTTCTTGCTTTCGATTCGACAGTGTTGGCTAAAGTTAAAACGCATTTACTCACAATTATCAGTACTACACATAAAACGAACCATCCGAGCCATACATAACGCCCGAAAAGAGACTGGCTACGTAAACCAGTGATTGCGTAAAGAGATATTGTCTCTACGCCAAAGTAAAATTGGCGTCACACAAGAGGAGTTTGAGGGATGGCGAATACATAAGAAACGCCCACTGACATGTTCTAATCCAGAATATGTTCAGTCATACATGAAGCTACACCGAGTACACGCATCATGTGCATACAACATAATGAAAGTGGTACACCTCTGCGCTTAACGAGATGTATTAAGAAATGTCTTCTTCTTTTTCTTTGTTCAGAAGTTTCTATCAAACAGCCGTAGGAACAAGTAGTCTTCGAAACTGCAATAACAAAGAATACATTAGGAAAGGATAAATGAGCGCACATGGCGACGGCTGTGCGAATATTAGTCGTGTGCGCACGCGCGCACGCACGCACATACACACGCACACACACACGCGTGTGTATGTACGTTTGTGCGTTTGCGAATTGTTGTGTGGCGCGTGAGCGCGTACATTCTTGCGTGCGTGCGCGCGCGTGCTTGTGTATATAGGTGTTATATAATACTCATAATTATTTTGCTCTTGCAAATGCTTCTCAGCTGTTGACTGCATTTCCTTCCTTCTGCTGTCCTGACGAATCATATATAGTATTCAAAACATAGATCCAACTGCATCATGAAACGCCGAAGTATTGCTCCCTACCTGAGGTCTCCAAGGCTTGGCTCGAAGGGAGAGTCGCCTCTCTTCAGTTTAGACGCAGAGAGCGTGTGTTCCGGGCAACTGGCAGGACACCACTCACTCTCGCTGGAAAACAAAGTCCATCAGGTTACGACAGTGTAATACCATGAAGACCTGTGGTACAATAACAAACAATCTTTATTAGGAAACGTGTACAGTTGCATGGCTATATCAGAATAGTTTTCGGTAGATATGTGTAAGATATAGTGAAATGGCGACCATTTTGAAATATGGCTGACATAGCCGTCATGAGGAAAATTTGCGATGTCCCTCAGGTCAAATATTTGTGTTTATGTTTTATCTAATTTGCAAATATTCATGCTCGTATATATATATATATATATATATATATATATATATATATATATATATATATATATATATATATATATATATATATATATATATATATATATATATATACGAGCATGAAGATACACAACCAGCAAGCGAGAAACTGGCACAAGGACGCGTATGTATGCAATTAAAATATTTTAATTTGTAACAGAAATATACTTGAAAATAGTTTTTTGTAGCAGAAACAATCTTCAGCTGAATCCAATGTGATATTAAGTTCTACATAACATTTACGAAACATAATATATGTCGACTGTAGAAAAAATTTACATACTTGCAAAACAGGTGGCACAGTTCTCTCTGGCTCAATGGTTTACCACGAGACATTTGCCTGAAGATGCTTAGCCCTGGTTCGCCATTTTTTGCGAGCACCCCCGAGAGGCAGAGGGCCAAGACCCACAGTGTTAAATGACGACTCGTTCCGGCCATTCTTGTCCACTTTTCTGGAAACATAAAACAAGAACAAAGATATAGGACACGTACACATATATGCTAAAAACAATACACCGACAAACTTTCGCAAATACGTAAGCAATTTCCTGTTCCCTCTTCCTTTCCTTCCTTCACTCCTACCCCAGTCCTACCCCACCTCCCCACGCTTCCTCCTACCTTCCATACAATATATATATATATATATATATATATATATATATATATATATATATATATATATATATATATATATATATATATATATATATATATATATATATATATATATAGATGTCTGAAATTTAGATTTGTGAAAAGAAAACGGAAGTCAAAACGGAGTCAAACATGGGCCGAATCGACCGTACTTAGAAATCCGCAGTTTATAATGTTGCTGCTAGCGTGGGCCGAAACTACCGTTCTTAGAATTCAGCAGTTTATAATTCCGCTACTAGGGTGCACCGAAACGCCCGTTCGTGGAATCCCACAGCTTAGAATTCAGCTGCTAGCATGGGCCGAAACGACCGTAGCTGATTTCAACACGGACGTGAATTTCAGTGAAGTGGGCCGAACCATCCTTTTGCGTAGACAGAAACGTTATCGACCATTATATACACACATATAAACAAATCTGTACACCATGCATAATATGTTGTACTATATTCGCAGAATTTGCTTGTAAATATAGAAACCATATATATATATATATATATATATATATATATATATATATATATATATATATATATATATATATATATATATATATATATATATATATACATATAATTATATATATATATATATACAAATTTTTTTACCTCCATATCTCTATCTCTCGCCCTCGCCCTCGCCCTCTCCCTCTTCCACCTCTCTCTCTCTCTCTCTCTCTCTCTCTCATACATGTGCAGTTACGTTTCGCTTTGATGTATCCTTTTGTCCAGATTTCAGAAAAGTCAAACGAGGCATATTGAGAATAAAGGGTTAATGGCCTTCAACAACGTGTCGAAAAATAAGGTCGAACTCAAAAATACGTTTCCGACCGTAACTGTTTCAACAAATAAACGAAACTGTAAATAGGCGAACTAAACCTCAAACGTTGGGGTGAAATAATAAGCCTTTGGGCGGAATAATATATAAACGAATAAGCCTGAGAACGAAAAGCCATATAATAAACTGAACGAATGACGCAATCCTTTTATCGTTTCTTTAAAGTAACGTCTTCTGAAAAAAATTCAGTCTTCACACTTCCACATCACGGATGAAACAACAGCGGCTTAGGATCACGGCGTCGAATATAATGTTCGACTTAATAGCTGGCGGCAACAGTGTAAATTAGCTAATTGAAAATGTCCATTAGCACGACAAGGTGCTCCAACTGAAAGCCACACCACGAAAAAACCATAGCGACGTAAACTGGGAAAATCGCATTAACACTAAAACAAGAAAATAATCATTATAAGATGCGATACACTACGCTAAAAATAAGACTAATCACATATACAGCGCATGGCTGGTTTCAATGTATTTATCTTACATGTTGTTTGGTAGCTTACGACGCAAGTTTACCTATTTTATCATGTTGGCTACATATTAACATTGTTGCACGTCATTATGTAAGCAATATATATATATATATATATATATATATATATATATATATATATATATATATATATATATATATATATATATATATATATATATATAATATATATATGCGTACACACACACGCACACGTCAACGCCCACGCCCCCCCACACATACATCCGCTAAACATAATCACGGATACAATACTCAGCCCTTGGGATGGAATCATTCCCTATTTCCCCTGTATTAAGATGCGCCGCTTAAATGCCGCGGCCGCGTACTAGAATCAGCACTGACATATCACTGTGAAACGTGCACCTAATAAAATCTAGAAAATACAAGTAGAACTACCACGAAGAAACACCGAAAGGTGGTTGCCGGATTACACCAGGGAAAAGTTGAATTAGTAACAAGAATAAGATGGAAAAGTAACTGATATTGAGTGGGCACGTGAATGAGATTGAG
>BSQZ01000119.1:52500-112500 GCA_033239005.1 Lamellibrachia satsuma | reverse complement strand
TGCGCGTGTGCGGCGTGTGTGTGTGCATGTGCGCGTGTGCGTTCGTGAGTGCGTGTCCACGGATAGTCTGTTCAAACCTGCGTTATGTAATTTACGAATGACCCTCCAGGAGTTGGCGTTATTTGAATGTCAACTACATTTGCGTGACTAAAGTTCCGCAATGATGAACCCCGCCGAGAATGTTTCATAATGTCATGCTTGCATGCGTATTCATGAGGCAGTCAATCTGCTGATTGATTGCCTGCTATGGAGCAAGAGTAAACGTAGAATACACGAGAAATGAAATTCACATGTGCATGTCGATATATAGAGTAATTTATTTTCGAAAAAAAAAACATGACTGGCATTGTGGGTGGGAATCATTTTACAAAGTGTGTAGATGTTTTCAGTAACATTGGTCATGATTTTCTACACAATAGTTGGTAGTTTGGTAATAGTTTACGGTGATGAATACAACATTACAAAATGTAAATTTAACATGTAAATGTAAAATGTAACATAACAATAAACGAACTCATGTTAGCGACACAATCACTCCATTTACACAATGCATGTATTAATTCCATACTCTTATTATCATATAAATACAACCAAACAAATATGTTTTAATAATTTCAAATGGAAACACATACAAATCGGGCTTGAACGCATTAACCATTGAACAAAACATTGGTTCCAAATCGAACCATACAAAGCTTACCTGAAGATCCTTAAGATGTCGATGGAGAAGTTGCTCGGGTCAAATGGTGACGTTATGTTCCTGTCGACTCAAGACGCAGCCGATGTGTGTGGATCTCTTATACAGTGATCGTGGCATGTGTCAGACCGGCCGCTGACCAATCCCAGCCTGTCGGCGGTGGTGTGGCGTGGCCTGAGCAACAGTGCCGCACATATGACGGACTGGGCGGCGTGGAGCTGAAACAACGCTACAGAAAGTCAGTGGTTAAGCGGTAATCGATGGAAACGGATAGCGCGACGTCATGTGGCGTTGGTAATCCTGATCGATTTGGATTACCAACACAAGGTGGACGGCTAAATCCGTGAACCACCACACGAGAACATGGGCGTCCGCGGGGGGAGGTGGGGGCATGTGCCCTCCAGTCTGGATCTGGAATTGTTACGGACGTATATGCTTGAGCTCGAAGTATATGTCAACTTTACATCTTATATGTTAACACACACACACACACACACACACATATATATATATATATATATATATATATATATATATATATATATATATATATATATATATATATATATATATATATATATATATATATATATATATATATATATATATATATAATATATTGTCTTTCTTCTTTCTTGCCCCTCCCTGGAAAAAATTCCTGCGGACGCCCCTGCACGAGACATCACAATCTTCCATAATCAAATATTCCTTGCATAAAGAATGAACTCGAGCCAAACATGGTCGTCAAACATTTATGCATTTGCTCGACCGATCGCCTTTCGTCTGGATGATAATCTTATTAAATCTCTAAACATAAATATGCCAACTGCTAAGAAATTGGACAGATTGTACACATCTTAAATTAAAATACGGGAAGCCGAAATAATCTAACTAACCCTATAATTTATTCATAGCGTCGTTAGCACCATGCCCATTAGAGTAACAACGTCAGTTGCTAATGATGTTAATTACGATATCATAAGGAACAGTAATTACATTCTGGCTCATGTCACTCAACACGTTAAGACAGTATTAAGTTTTAATTTATGATTATGTCCTTCATATTTACATTGTTTATATACAAACATAACTTTATACATGATGTACATGCACCTTTTAATTTTTTATATTTTAAGTCATATTTTTGTCTTAATTAATTTATTATCATTGGTTGTTTTACTGTGCCAATTGTATAATTCAACTGCTATAGTTGCCATTTTAATAAAATTATTATTATTATAAATTATTATTATTGTTTCAGCTAAATGGATCAACTTTGCATTGCACTACTAGCTACAGAAGGTATTTATGTGGCTGGTATCAAGATGTATGTCCTCTATAATAAATCAAACAATCGTAATATGGAAGACACCGGGAAACGGAAACAAAACAAGATGTCCCCGAATCATCACATCAATTATGATTGTTTCTAATTTCTGAAGATGTTTCTCACCCCATCTTTCTAAAAAAACGATGTTTGAAAAAACTTTACATTGGTTACATATATGTCAAACTATTACATTATTTTACCAAAAGCAAGCAACTTAAATGTGTTCTGCAACATTTTGACTTTGTTTCTCATTACAAGTTCACATTTGTTCTAGGAAAACTGAAAACGTCAACCATGGGTTCACATGTAACAGTTTCTCCAAAAATGTATAATTTACCACATTTCCGCAAATAATGGACACCCCCAAAGAAAACTTATTTTTTATAACATAATTCATGCACGCATTCCTTTTTACAGAATAAACATTTAGACACACTCACTACACAGGACACGTGTCTTGTCGAACTCTTTTGGACAGAGGTGACATCTTGCCGGAACAGCTGTTGCACCTCTTCCTGGAACTGGTCTTTGGCTGGATTAGACGCTCAGACATGGATATTACATCCTGTTTTGCAAACCAATCGATTGTGCATACTTCTCAACAGGGACTAAATGTCTGTTGGGCGAGCTATTTCCGGAGAAACCAGGGCATGTGCTATATTCGTTGATTTGTCTTATTTGGCTAGGCATGCGAATTACATGAATATTATGAAAGAAGCTACTGAGATGGCTAGCTTCGGTTTTGTGAACTTATAAAAAAATTACTTAACATATAGGAAAGTAAATAATGTTGAAATAGCATAACTATTAGGGTTGGGAATCGCCAAAGTTTTCCTTTTGCGATATATGAAGCTTCAATATATACGATTACACTGATGGCGTATACTGCAATATACCGGCCTACTGGTAATCCCGCGCAACCCTATAATTTACCATAAAAAACGACCCTCTTTAGCTTTATTTTATTGGGTCCCCTGCTCTGCAGTTAAAACATAAATTGTATCCTTTTTACATAATTGTTTCGCGATTTTGTCCAACGATCATTTGCTGAATGCCAACGTCACCCTCACACCCTGTCGCATTTAAATAATTGTTGACAACAATCAAACAATCAAAGTGGACCAACGAAATGCACTACACACAGTAGCCTGTGTGTGCTTCAAACAGTAGTACTGCATTTTAAATGTTATACAGGTACTGATTCATGTTAGACATAAAGTGTATGCAGCTATATGTGAAGGAAATATAATATTGTCAGCTGTTTTTATGAAACGAACCATCGTATGAAGCCAGACAGCGTTCGCCAGTCGATCACTTTCAGGAAGCTTCGGGACATTTGTATTCCTGAATTTATCAAGGACTTAACGCCAACTTTGAATGACACTGATAGGCCGCTAAATGAACTTGCGCACGCCTATACTACGGTAATCGAAGCAGTTATCGACCAATACGCCCCCGTCCATAGAAAGTCGATAACACTGACACGAAACGCTCAATAGTATTCAGACGAACTGAAACAAAGTCGCTACCATCCGACGAAACATCAACATCGGCAACCCAAGTGACATCCACGAAACAGCCATCTAACAGCTAAGTCATGTGACTTAGACCCGATCCCTACGCGGCTTCTGAGGCAGTGTCTGGATCATTTCGTGCCGTTGCTTACAGCCATTATCAATAAATCGTTGGCAAAGTCAGTGGGTGGTACCCGCATGTTTCAAACGTGCAGTTGTGAGACCATTGCTTAAAAGGCCGGGCCTCGACAAGGAAGTTCTGAATAATTATCGGTGTCAAACCTACCATTTGTGTCAAAAATTATCGAGAAAGTGGTTGAACACCGTCTAAAACATCACCTGGACATCAACAATCTACACGATTTTCACCAATCGGCGTACCGAAATACTTACTCAACCGAGACAGCTCTTGTGAAAGTCCAGAACGACATCGCACAAAACTCTTGATCAAAAACGTGTAATTGTCTTGGTCATGCTTGATCTGTCCAGTGCGTTTGATGTTATCGACCATGGTACTATGCTAACGCGTCTTCAACACTCATTTGGTGTGACTGCAGAAGCCCTGGATTGGATGTGATCTTACATTAGCGGCAGAACGCAATGTGCCTCTGTGGGCCACGCAACTTCGTGTAACGCACATCTATGTTGCGGCGTGCCACAAGGATCTGTGTTGGGACCGAAACTGTGCTGCATATACATTAAACCAGTTGGTGACATAGTGAAGAAACATAATCTTCGCAACCACTGTTATGCAGATAACACAAAAATGTACTTGTCCATCAAGCCTAACGAGAACTGGGCCAGTGAAAGGTCAGCCATTGAAGCCTGTATGGCGGATGTTGGCGGGTGGATGAATAGAAACATGCTAAAACTTAACCAAGAAAAAGCGAACTCATTGTGTTTTCGTCCAAACACCGAATTCGTCGGGTGAACGACTTGTCCCTCACGATCGGAGGCAGACTGTTACATGCTGTGCAATCCGTGAGAAATCTTGGAGTTATTATGGACAGCAGCTTGACAATGGAGAAACAGGTGAATGCGATCTCCAAGTCCTGTTTCTACCACATCTGAAATATTGGCAAAGTCAGGCAATACATTACAAATGACGCCTGTAAGATTCTAGTCCAAGCACTGGTAACATCTCGCCTGGACCATGGAAACGCGCTACTGCAAGGTTTACCTCAGGTGCTAATTGAATGATTGCAGCGTATACAGAGCTGCGCTACTCGCCTAATCACCAGGTAACGCAAGAGCGAACAAATAACGCCTGTGTTACGTGAGCTACATTGACTTCCGGTGAAATTCCGGCTCCGCTTTAAGGTTAACACCTTCACTTATAAGGTGTTCAACGGATTGGCACCGGCATACATGAGTGACATTGTGCAGAAACATCAACCAACGCGTAGTGTAAGATCAACGGAGAAGTCACTTCTCGTCGTACCTGTGCTACGGACTGCAACTTATGGCGAACGTTGTTTCAGCCGACCCGCGGCCATTCTGTGGAACGACTTGCCTGAGAACAGTAAACAACTGAACAATCTCAGCTCTTTCAAGAAACACTTAAAACACATGTATTTAAACTGGCATACGACTGGCGTTATTGAGTCACGCTCTCGTTTTAATGACATTGCTATATATACCAATTATTTATTCGTAATGTGTTATTCATGTGTGTACTATAAGTGTAATATCTGTGTTTATTTATTTATTATATTTAAATCAGCTCCTTTACACTATCTACTTTTAAAATAATCTACATTTAATAGTTTTATTTAATTTATGCAGTTCTATGTAAATTATGTATTTTATAATTTTATTTAATTTGCGCGGTTTCATGTAAAGCGCCTGAGAACATGTTATCTTAATTGGATTCGGGCGCTATATAAATTCCTATATAATAATTCAATCATTATATTCTGCTCGCTGTCATTCAACGAACAAGGAATGTCTGGTCTGACTCTGCGCAAGGGATGTTTCTGCTTGTCTGTTGCAGGTGCGGTGTACCATCAAACATTGAGCACTGTGCAACTCGCCACACAAGTCATTCACGATGACACGGCGTCTATGAAAACATCGACTAAACGATATTTGTATTGTTACAAAATGGAAACTGAAATGTATTGCGGTAACCTCCTCACAGAAAGTTATAACATCTTGTGGAAGGAATATTTTTTGGGAAAGATGTGCAGAATATGAATATTTTTACACTTGAAAAAATAGTATTTATGTAGTGTGAGGCGAGAATCTACTTTGCTATGTTTGTTGCAGTCCGCAACACGAGAAACAGTCCGGAGTACGCGAAATGGTTTTAGTCTAAAAACGTCATGTGACCACGTGACAAGTTAAACCCTGTCATTTGTGTTGCAAACTTCGCTGACGCAAGTCGTGTTTTCGTGAAGCAACACATTGGACGTTTTCCCTCCCACCATCCTCCCCTTTCTCCCACCAATGTTCTCGTGCTGCGTACTGTGTTATCATGATTATGTACTGTGGGATAAATGATCGCCCCACCTTTGCTACTTTTACATGTCATTTAATAATTGCTTTTCTCGATGAGCTAGTTTGTATTGGTGATTAAGCTATATCTCATAGATT
Organism: Lamellibrachia satsuma; assembly: GCA_033239005.1. Lineage (NCBI taxonomy): Eukaryota > Metazoa > Annelida > Polychaeta > Sabellida > Siboglinidae > Lamellibrachia > Lamellibrachia satsuma. The sequence goes on along the minus strand of BSQZ01000119.1, from coordinate 106,364 downwards.
TACAGTTTGGGGTGCCATAGTAACAATCAGTGCACAGACAACTAAGCCTATTTCAATTCGACATGTCAGTAGTAAAACAGCATGTTAGATGGGAAGACACGTTCATGTAGAACGGCGGTGGAATATCAGAAGCTAATCACCACGAAAACACGTCACAGACAATATCGATATTTTTTGTAAAACGTTCACCTATTTCGATCATTAAGGCTTGACTGGTACATTTTGTTCATCAGTTGATTGGCACGAGTTCAAGTGAAGACACGTGCATGTTAGACCTTTTATTAGACTTTGTGTGTGAACTTGCACACCGCCACGACGTCGTTACGTTTGATCAGTAATATTGGTAGCAAACCTTCGTGATTACCACCAGCGAACCTGTGGTAAGTGACGCACGTGAAGATATAATGGCCTAAGTAGTTAAAATGGCATGGGGGCATGGAGGGGATGGGGGCATGGAGGGCATAGCGGGCATGGCGGGCATGGAGGGCATGGAGGGTATAGAGGGCATGGAGGGCATGGAGGGCATGGGGGCATGTAGGGCATGGGAGCATGGAGGGCATGGAGGGCATGGGAGCATGGACGGCGTGGAGGGTATAGAGAGCATGGAGGGCATGAAGGGCATGAAGGGAGGCAGATCCACTGACATTAGTAATGATGGAATGCTTAGAAGGATGTTAGTCATGAATATGTTCAGCAATTATGCAGGCAATGATAGGATGAAGAAGAATGCAAGGGCGTCCGATGATGAGGTGGATCGATGGCATCCAGACAGTAACGAACGTGAGTATGCAAGACCTGGAAATATAACGGATTAACTCGGTTTTGATGGTCAGCCAGTACCCTCTGAATGATGATGAACACCACGAGCTCATCTTCGGTTGATGTAACACATAATAGCATCATTGCAGAAGACAACGAAGATGCCGTACACGATTGGAAAGGAAATTACACAGATGACAGAACAATAGCTCGAGGATGTGCAACAGAAACAGCAGCACGTGTTTTCCAACTGGATTTATTAACTGAGTATGTTTAAATTCCAGAAGCTTAGGACACATGCATGCTAACTTTCCTAGTTTCCTAGTTGTTTCCACTCGGCAACGTTCTATTAACTCACAAATATGTATGTATGTATGTATGTATGTATGTATGTATGTATGTATGTATGTATATATGTATGTATATATATATATATATATATACAGTTTATATTCACGGCGGAGTGACCCCCACCGATACCATGTGAATTGTATATAAGTCAGTAGTGGTACAGATAGTACTGGTAGTGGGTAGCTGATAGGCATGATTTACTAATTATGTGTAAACACCTTTTGGGGGCCGGCATGCTTGCTGAGATTAATGGATGTATCTTATTTTGATGGTGTATGCTTGCCTGATTTCCTGCTCCTTCATTAATAAATCTAAATGTCATTCTTTGGCCTATTTCAATCTACGCTGGACTTGTGTTGTTATTTTGCATATATATATATATATATATATATATATATATATATATATATATATATATATATATATATATATATATATATATATATATATATATATATATTTGTATGCATATGTATATATATTTGTATGTATATTTTATTTACTCAACGTGTTCTGGAACTAGTGAGATGTAGGTGTGTGTTGCATGTACATATACAATTATTTAGTTGAATGATAAAGTAAATGGACACGTGGAAACAAATTATCATGAAAAGTCCGATTAGAAGAAAGTTGAAATCAGAGATTACATAGGGATGAGACACTTTCAAATGGATGAGACACTTTCAAATGGATCAGACACTTGGCGTGCGTGCATGAGTGTGTGAGTAGGTGTGTGGGTATATGGTTATGTGAGTATGTGGGTGAGTATGTGAGTATGCAAATATGTGGATATGTGACTATGTAACAACATTATTGTCTGGATGGAAGCTCCTTTAATAATCACTGCTGTTCCGAAGCAAACTCCCCACCATTGGCACCACTCACCATTTCACCACTGCACCAACTTACATTTGTTGTGCATATGCAAATCTTTATTTAATTTGGTAAACGTTTAATATTTGTCAATAAATATCTCAGTTTCAATTGCATACAATTGTGGATAGTGTCTGTTTAAAAATTTCTAGAGACACAGTAACATTTGTTTTTGTTTTAAACAATGCTACGTTACTTAAGTGCACAGTGGCAATGCCGTAACAAGACGTAAGCAACGGTGAATTTGCCCAACCATCCAATCTTTTATGCCACTCCACAATTGTAAATTTCTAATTAATTATCAAGTTTTGGCGGTGGTGATATGTCGAGTGGCGCCAGTGTCGGGGTGTGTGGTTCCGAAGTAATCCATGGCGTCTCTGGTGGTGGATAATATAATGGATAATATCATTACATTTATTTTATATTGTTCTTTATGAGAGCTAAATTTGTCTGTTTGCATGCACAGTCGTGTTTCCACGACAGCGCATGCCAGATCCGCAAATATTTAACGAATTATTATGTCGGCAAAGAATACAAAGAACCAACAATAAAGCTCATACTGATATTAGTATTTAACGCAGATCACGACGCAGGCATTACAAAGGAAAATTCTGCCGATCTGACGTTTGGATAATTTCGAGAATAATCGAGCACACGTTGACATGATACGCAATTGATTCGACACACGGGAAAGCAATTGTGGGAGTTGATGAATCCATCGCGTGACCATGTCGTCACGCAATCAATAAACATGGTCGCAAATGTAAAACTGCCAGACATTCCGTCATTTCTTCGTCGAATTTATTGCTTGGTGTGTGTGGAGGTGTGATTGAAAGTCAATAAAAAATGCTGGCAAATGCAAGCCGCCTTAGTTAGTAAGTCGACCTAACATGCCGCGGTGCAAACATAGCGGTGCTTAGTTATCATATTTACGTTGATCATGTCATGGAGCGGCCAGATAGCTATAGCGGTGCTTAGTTATCATGTTTACGTTGATCATGTCATGGGGCGGCCACATAGCTATAGCAATGCTTAGTTATCATGTTTACGTTGATCATGTCATGGGGCGGCTACATAGCTATATCGGTGCTTAGTTATCATGTTTACGTTGATCATGTCATGGTGCGGCCACATAGCTATAGCGGTGCTTAGTTATCATGTTTACGTTGATGATATCATGGGGCGGCCACGTAGCTATAGGGGTGCTTAGTTATCATGTTTACGTTGATCATGTCATGGGGCGGCCACATAGCTATATCGGTGCTTAGTTATCATGTTTACGTTGATCATGTCATGGTGCGGCCACATAGCTATAGCGGTACTTAGTTATCATGTTTGCGTTGATCATGTCATGGGGCGGCCACATAGCTATAGCGGTGCTTCGTTATCATGTTTGCGTTGGTCATGTCATGGGGCGGCCACATAGCTATAGCGGTGCTTAGTTATCATGTTTGCGTTGATCATGTCACGGAGCGGCCACATAACTATAGCGGTGCTTAGTTATCATGTTTACGTTGATCATGGCATGGTTCGGCCACATAGCTATAGCGGTGCTTAGTTATCATGTTTACGTTGATCATGTCATGGTGCGGCCACATAGCTATAGCGGTGCTTAGTTATCATGTTTACGTTGATCATGTCATGGGGCGGCCACATAGCTATAGCGGTGCTTAGCTATCATGTTTACGTTGATCATGTCATGGGGCGGCCACATAGCTATAGCGGTGCTTTGTTATCATGTTTACGTTGATTATGTCATGGGGCGGCCACATAGCTATAGCGGTGCTTAGTTATCATGTTTACGCTGATCATTTCATGGGGCGGCCACATAGTTATATCCGTTTCAAATATTCCGACCATTGCTGATCGGTTTCGCGAACAGAAGAAAACTAATTCCATTAATCTGTCTCCCGTGGTGTTTCGTGTCCGAATTGCAAGTCTTCCATGCACATATCTGTTTCAAAACCTGTCTGTCTGGTCAGTATCACTGGCTATAGAAACTGATACAATGGCGCACGCTCATTTGTCACACATCGGCTTCTGATGTTACAATATGGATCCATCAATTGTTTAGTTAATGTCTGATTGTTTATTCCATTCAAATGTGTTCAGCCAGTCATGTATATAGGAATAATATGACACGAAATCTTAACCGACGGAAATTGTGCTAAACCATGATGCACATCGGTTGTCATATCATCAAACGAAACATATTCCACACGAACGTCACGAAATTCTTGTCGACACTAACTTTATTAAACTATATTCAACATCTAGCGTTTAAAACTTGCTATTTCGAATAAACTTTTGCCGCAGACGTGCCTGCCGGTCGAGCACGGGAAAGGTAACTTTACTATGACGGATGACATCCACAACGTACTTCAAATCCACCATCCCGAAACTGCTGACATATATCGATACTGTCTTCGTGAGCCTAAAGCATCAACAAACACATAAGCTGATTGAAATTCCATACGTGTAACTATACGTTGCAGGCAGGTAATACAACCTACACACCTTTATAGAAAACAGTGTCATACTATCTATACAATTACTTTATGGGCAGTTTCATCTAAGTATCCGGTTTATTTGCGTCGTATAACTATATGTTGCTATGGGACAAAGTGAAAACTATAGGATCACATATCTTTGATCTTAATATTAGCAGGTGATACAACCGATACACCTTTATAGAAAGCATTGTCATACTATCTACACAATTACCTAATGGGCTCGTTAATTTATGTATCCGGTTTATTTTTATTCACTGTTCACTCCTGCAAGAAAACCTGTATCGCTTTGATCTACTATGTCTGATCTACTTTTTTCTCTCACAGATTTGAAGAAACACACCAGTGAAACTATTGATTCCTGTGTTGCCGTATCATCTCTTTTGAACTCACTCACTGTTAGTGTTCGGCCAATATGACATAATATAGCATCAACAGAAGACCTACGTTTTAACCATGCTTTCCCTCCTTAGCGCTTAAGCATATTCATTGACGTTCTTATCATTGCATATTGATTTCTAGATTGCTTAACCCTTTAGTTGTAATGCGCCCATGAGGTAACGATTCCGAGGATTAAGGCGCGATACAAATCTTAGTATTGTATTATGACTATTTTGTTATTTGTTTAAACATACTTCACTGATTAACATTACTAACTTAAACAAATCTTTTTCTAAGCGCTGATGAAAAACAAATATATTGTAATTTTAACTCGGCATGTACATAATTTGTGTTTTCGTTTAAATTAATTCGTTGTGTTATTCTGTGACATCAAAAAACTCTTTGTAGATAATGAATATTAAAAAACAAAAAAAAAGAATTGTGTGTAGACAAAGAAACAGAATGCACAGTGCTTGGTGAAGTATAATTACCACTTTGACGTCGTCTAATACACTTTCATCGACTGAGCAAAGATTGATGCCAGGTCATCTTCGGTGGGTTGGCGAGGAGATAATTTCAGTATACGGTGCTAAAAATAATAACATGTTTCTTTTGGATTTCATGCATAATATCATTATTATTATGTTCCACACAACGGCAACTACTGTGTTTAAATGTCAAAATTAACGACAACCATGAAGCACACCCACACTCACCCACACTCACCCACACTCACCCACACTCACCCACACTCACCCACCCACGCAAGCACGCACACTCGCACACACAGACGCGCACGCACCTGTCCTTGGTTGAATCGCATGTTTAAGCGCACGCACATACGGACACTTAGACAGCGTGTTATTTCATATCCACACTAAATTTGAAAAGGCGTTTGCCACAGTGGTCACTAAAATGACCAAAACCTGTAGTCACTGACCTGGGGCATTGTTCCTTGGACCAGGTTTGGGATGTCCGCAGGCGTAAACCCCAACTCTCCGAGACCATCTTCGATCCCAAGCTCATGCATGTACTGACGTAGGGTATCGGATAGTAAGCAGCCGGCATCACCCCGTTTAGCGTTTCTAGTATCTGCCCCTAAAACAGACGTGTGCCTAAAGTCGAGTCAAGCGCGTTGTTGCGAGAGTAACACACTGTTGACACAAAAGCAAATGAAATGAACATTTGTTTCCCGATCCACTCCAAACTCCAGATGTCAAGCGAACAACGAAGCCTTCTGCTTATCGAAATTCCTACAGTTGTTCTTCTATGTGTAGCCTGCCCTGATCAGATATCTTTCTTAGACAATTTGAAAGTTTCGACATTTAATAAAAATGAGAACATAATAGTATCTGTCAAATCTATGTTGCGGTTAAAATTAAAACAAACCCTTACCCAATATTTCAGCTGCCTCGAGATGACGCTCAGGACATGCGATAGACGTGAAGTTGAAGACAGCCGGCGCTGTTATGACTACGGACAAGCCATGGGGCTGCAAACAGTGTTCGTTTATTGAAAAAAAGAACATAACAGGGCTTCACAGTGTAATGTAGAACTAATGACATCCAATATGAAGAAACCACAGTATATGGTGTTGTTGCATTTAAAATGTGGATTGTACATATGATGTGGATTATACATATGGTAATGTGGATTGAACATTACGTTAAAATATATATAGGTAAGCAATGGCGCTATTGCCATTATGTCATGCCAGATAAACGTAGATACTACGCAACCCTATCGACACTAAAAAGTAAGAGATAAGCCAGTCGCGAATCACAACAATCGCTGCACCTAACACGACCAGCACACTTACCACAAGAGGGTGATCTACTTGATAGTCCTTCGCCCTAAAAGTCTTCACGTTGCCAGAAATCGGATACGACATAGCATGACTGAAATAGCAGTGCAACAACTATAACACACGCACGCGCACTCGCACATATGCGCACCTGCACACACACACACAAAACACACACACACACACACGCACGCACGCACGCACGCACGCACGCACGCACGCACGCACGCACGCACGCACGCACGCACGCACGCACGCACGCACGCACGCACGCACGCACACACACACACACACACACACACACACACACACACACACACACACACACACACACACACACACACACACACATACGACCAAGGCACATATATATATATATGATATATATATATATATATATATATATATATATATATATACACTAAATATATATATATATATATATACTAAATATATATATATATATATATATATATATATATATATATACATATATATCAGAATGTATATACAAATATATCAGTATATATATATATATATATATATATATATATATATATATATATATATATATATTATTGTTTGCAATTCGTTTTAGTTAATACATGGAATGTGCTATTTATACATACCACAGGTGCACACCAGCGTTTCCAAACCCTATTCCTGCGAAACAGCTAGCCAGTTGCATCTTTGACCGAGCCTCTTTGTCATCGGTATCGTTTAAGGACCTGGAACATGTATACAAAATAATTAATTACCTTAAAGGAGCCCCTGATTTCCAGGAAGAAACAACCACGCACGCACGCACGCACGCACGCACGCACGCACGCACGCACGCACGCACGCACGCACGCACGCACGCACGCACGCACGCACGCACGCACGCACGCACGCACGCACGCACGCACGCGCACGCGCACGCACACGCACACGCACACGCACACGCACACACACACTCACACGCACACCCATACGTTTCGTCTTCCCTTTGGTTCATTGCGGGGTCTGGGCCTCATCATTGAATCTGTTGCGCCCTCTCGTCGAGTCACAATTTATCGCGGTCTTCTGCCGCCATTCTCTCACACTCTCTGCTGTTCACCTAAGCCCTATCGAGATCTCTCTCAACGATGTCTCTCCGTCTAAGTTCGGCCGTCCTATTCTCCTTCTACCACTCTTTTCTGCTTTCATACTGTCTTTGCCAATTCCTCCTCAATTGTGCTCTGTGTGTGTCAAGCCCATCGCAGTCTGCTCCCCACTACCTTCGTTTCCAGGTGTATCTTCATTCTGATATCTTAATTCCCCATATTCGCCATATATGTTGGTCTTCTTACCACCCAAGTTGTGTCGTGGAAGGGCGGATATGTAGATGAAGGACGGGCTACACCTATGTGGAAAGGGGGCAGTAGTATTTGCGGATGGACTCTGAGCAGCAGTAGACAGTGGCATGAGCAGCATATCAAATATTTTTGGTAGTAAACACTATTTAAACTAGAAGCGCAGGGGAGTTACTTGGATATGCCTCAAGCAGGACAAGAGGCCACTAGTACAAATAAACCAATAACAGAATGTCCGATAAAAAAGTCTGAAGCAGGTTATAGATGTGTATGTGTTTAAATGCTAGGAGTATAGTAAATAAGAAAAACGAAGTAAACATTATGGTAGAAGATATTGACCCTCACATAATTGGCATAACCGAATAATGGGCCAACACAGACATAACAGATGCTGAATTAGGATTGACAGGATACGTAATATTTAGGAAAGATCGAATAGGAAGAAGGGGAGGGGGAGTTATTTTATATCTTAAAGAATATATTCAGGCTTATGAAATAAAATTAGAATGCGAAGCAGATTACGATGAAGCTGTTTTGTGCAAAACAGTTGCAGGAAATTCAAAATTAACTATTGGATTAGTTTACCGAAGTCCAAACATAAACGAAGAGGATAACACAAAAATAAAAAATGCTATAAAGGATGGAATGGAAATCTCCAGAGAGTACAGCGGGTGAGGACCAACAATTTCTATTTTTAATTCAGGAGAGCTTCCTTACTCAGCACGTGCTGGAACCAACCAGGGGAGAAAACGTATTAGATATAGTTTAATCATCACAAAAAGAATTAATGGACAATGTAAAAATACCATTGGGTAACAGTGACCACAATCAAATACATTTTGACATCAATGTAAAATCAGAAAGTAAAAATAAAAAAACGTATAGAAGAAACTTCCACTAAGGTAACTATAAAGATATGAGAAAATACTTAGCAAAGCTAGATTGGAATAACATGCTGATGAATAAGACCGCAATTGAATGTTGGAATATTCTAAAATATGAAATTGAGAGTATCATCGATAAATTTGTTCCGCCGAAAAAAAACAAAGAAAACGGTCTAGAAAGAAACACTTGTCAAAAGAAGCTATTAAAAAAATAGTGTTTAAGCAAACTATGTAGAGGGTTTATAGGCGTACCAGAAAGGATGAAGAATATGCAAAGTACAAAGAGGCATTTAACCTAGCTACAATTGAAATTAGAAAATCTAAAAGAACCTTTGAAAACAAATTGGCATGTAATATAAAAAAAATGACAGCAAGAGTTTCTATGCTTATGTAAGGAGTAAACAGAAAGTTCGAGTTAAGGTCGGACCACTGGAAAACAACAGGGAAACATGATTTCAGACGGGTTTCATATGGCACAGGTCCTGAATGAGTATTTCAGCTCAGTTTTTACCACAGAAGATATCAGCTCACTTCCAGTTCCATTTACTAAATTTGAGGGCAATACATCAAAACATTTACGGCAGTTATTTGTAACTCCTGAAATTATAGCAAACAAAATTAAGAAGATGAAAGATAATAAATCACCTGGAGTTGATGGGATACCACCAAAACTGCATAAGGAAATTGTTGAGCAAATTAGTACACCACTTGCAAAATTGTTTAACTTGTCACTAGAAGAAGGAATAGTTCCTTCAGAATGGAAAGAGGCAAACATTACGCCGCTGTTTAAGAAGGGATCTAAGAACAAGGCAGACAATTACAGACCAGTGAGTTTAACCTCAGTTGTATGTAAATTAATCGAAACATTAATTAGAGACCACATGGTGGAATTCCTTGTTAAACATAAATTACTAAATACATCTCAAAATGGGTTCCTAAAAGCAAGGTCATATCTAACTAATCTCTTATGTTTTTTTGAAGAAATTACAAAGTGGGTAGATGATGGGTCACTAGTGAATGCTATCTACTTAGATTTTCAGAAAGCTTTCGATAAAGTGCCACATCAAAGATTGCTACTTAAACTAAAAGCCCATGGCATAGGTAATGTTGCAATCAACTGAATAGAAAAGTGGTTTACACACAGAAAACAGAGAGAAATAGTAGATATTAGAGATTTTAAATTGGAAATCTGTTTTGAGTGGGGTACCACCTGGATCAATGTTAGGCCCTATACTGTTTTTAATATATATATATATATATATATATATATATATATATATATATATATATATATATATATATATATATACATATATATATATATATATAAATATATATATATATACATATACATATACATATACATATAGATATATATATATATATATATATATATATATATATATATATATATATATATATATATATATATATATATATATATATATATATATATATATATATATATATATATATATATATATATATATATATATATATATATATATATATATATATATATATATATATATATATATATATATATATATATATATATATATATATATATATATACATATATATATATATATATATATATATATATATATATAATTATAGAAATGATTTGGAAGATGGCATATATAGCAAAGTACTCAAATTGGCAGATGACACAAAACTATTCAGAAAGGTTACTAATGATACAGATAAACAAAGTATACAGGATGATCTAGATAAATTAGTTAAATGGTCAGAAAATGGCAAATGTTATTTAATTTTGGGAAGTGTAAGTGTATACACATAGGACATGGAGACATGGACGAAGAATATAAAATGGGGGGTGCTGTACTGGACAGAACCACACAAGAGCAGGACTTAGGAGTAACATTTAGTGCTGACATGAAAGTTTCAGAGCAATGTGGGATTGCTGCTTCGAAAGGAAATCAAATTCTAGGTCTAATTAGGAGAACTATCATGTATAAGGAGAAACAGCTAATTGTACCCGTGTACAAAGCGATAGTTAAACCACATTTGGAATATTGTATTCAAACATGGAGGCCATATCGTAAAAAGGACATAGACAAGCTAGAAAGAATACAACGAAGAGCAACTAAAATTATTCCAGAATTGAGAGACCTTAGTTACGAAAGTCGCTTATTAGAATGTGGTTTGATAACGCTAGAGCCCATGCGACTAACAGGAGATCAAATAGAAGTGTTTAAAATAGTGAATGGTTATGAGGATGTTGACAGGAAAATGTTCTTCAAACTTAAAGAAGGCATTAGTTATGGAGCAGTGTAGGTTGGACATGAAAAAGTACTCTTTATCACAGAGGGTGATAAATGAATGGAACAAACTGCCAAATGATTGTGTTAATGCTAATAGTGTGAATATGTTTAAAAATAGAATTGACAGATATTTGATAAGGGCGGGCTACACATAGATGAGAAAATTGTTGGATTCTCGATAAGCCAATGGCTTCCTTGTCCACTTGCCATCTGGAGCTTGTTGTTTGGGATGGCAAGGCAATCTTATTAAATCTTGTTAAATATATATATATATATATATATATATATATATATATATATATATATATATATATATATATATATATATATATATATATATATATATATATATATATATATATATATATATATATATATATATATATATATATATATATATATATATATATATATATATATATATATATATGTATGTACATATATATATATATATATATATATATATATATATATATATATATATATATATATATATACATATATATATATATATATATATATATATATATATATATATATATACATATATATATACATATATATATACATATATATATATATATATATATATATATATATATATATATATATATATATATATATATATAAATCGGCACACCTTCTGAAATACTTGGCGCTGATTTTGAGAGCCTGCCTTGACCAGACGTCACTGATAGGGTTGCTGCCCTGATAAGTTGGCCTATCCTCCGGATCCAATGGGCAGGGAATCCTCTCACTGTATGGTAGTGCCGTATACGATTCGAGAGCATGGCTGAAAAATAGGTTTAACAATAATACATAATATATTAAGTAATACTACTATTACTACCAATGACAATATGAAAATAATAGTTGTCATCGGCGGTCTTCTCGGCTTCGAGTGTGACATTAACATCGCAAAAATGTCGGCATGCGAATTTTGTCTGCTGATTTGTTCGATTTGCAAGCGCGAGCCCACTTTCCTGGTGGCGTTGTCATATGATTTCGGCATCGGTTGCTCTTTTTGTTTTACGCCATGCATTACTAATAATAATAATAACAATAACATTAATAATCCAAAATAATGATAATAGTAACAATAATATTAATAATAATAATAACGATAATAATAATAATAACAATAATAACAATAATAATAATAATAATAATACATTGTCGATGTTTTATTTCCTCAAATCGGACCTTATAACTTAGTATTAACTCGTTTCGCTTTGTTTCCCAACATATAACGTTTCATAACTATATGTTGCCAGCGTTGAATATGTGAATTGTACAGTTGTTGTTTAGTGTAGCTATTTGGCTTACCACAATACATCAAAACCAGTGTATGCAGCAAGAGTTCGAGGCATTGTTCTCACATTGAGTGGATCAATTAAGCCAATGAGAGGGCGGATTTTACGACTTCTGATACCTGAAACGAAACAACATTTATGATTACAAACCTCAGCCTATGCACTATAATGGGGTAATATTAAGTAAAAACATCACTCATATGGTACTTAATATTAATGCACGGCACAGACGCGTGAATTCACTGGCGTCAACTACAAAATCTGGAAGTTAATTTGACTAATGTTGAGTGAAAAGTATACATTATTTGTATAGGTTCCTCATGTCAATAAAAGAAAACATAATACAGTGTATTCATATTATTTTGTATAAAAGTAACACAATAATTAATTTAATGTTAAATTCACATAATGTCATTTAACGTGACGCTTAACGTGACAATGTGACAGGTTTGTATATTAAGAAAAAAGTAACATCCCCCAAGTCTTTAATTGGTCATTCACGTATGTCCAACAGTATCTATAAACGATGTGATCGTATGTCATGTAATCCAACTTGCCCGTTTTGACGGCCTGTGTTTCGTAGTCAAAGACTGCTATGCCTGTTGTCTCGCTTCCCGTGCCTGCTGTGGTTGGGACTGAAACATGTATTTCTACCATTACACTTCTCGATTCCATGGATCAGAAGCCCAGGGGGGCGTTGCAGGGGAGAAAGGCAAGGACGTATGCCTACCCAGTCAAGTTTTGGTAATGCACTGCCAATGGCAATGACATCTTCACGCCACAAAAATCACGCACAACTACCGGTCTCACGAAGCGTTCGGTTTGACGCAGATCACGGAACAATGGTTGAAACATACAGCGTTGTTAACAATTGCATGCAACTACTGCTCTGAGTTTCGTAGTTTATGTCAAATGTCCACATTGGTTCCGTCGACGTAATACCCCACACCGGGGAATTTTTAGTTTGTCTTAATGTACGAACCACCCCCGTGGATCCCTGGGCACGCCTACAAAATATCAACCCCATACATACGAAATTGTTGGAGATACGAGGGAACATTCAGACAGACAGACATACATATAGACAGACACAGAATCACAAACTACTTTATTGTAAATGATGCAGGCCGATGTACGTACATGTGCAATAATGATACATTACATGTGCAAAAATGATACATTATATGTGCAATAATGATACAAACAAAGAAAAACAAGGACACACGATGATTGAGGAAAACGTGATATTTGAGGGTAAATGAAAAAGGCAGTGTCCACTAGTTTTGATTAATGCTCTGCTGCGGTAGGTCTGATGATCATCATATTACATTTATAGGTAAACGTCAATAATGCTGTGTTAATATTAATGTACCCGCTCTGCTAACATTTAATTTCGAACCAACATGAAACTTAGACATTACAAAACCGAAACAATGTTTTTTTTAATATGTACAATGTCAAATTAAAATTATTTGTATAACATAATCAGAATGGATATGTTTAATTGGAAAAGACCGTGCGCCAGTCAATGAAAGCTGGACATTTCACGACAGATTTCAAGCGCATTTTCAAACCAAAACAATATACTTGTATTGAGAACAGTTTCAAAAATGCTACAAAATGATTACGTGTATTTCGGGCAAAAGTGAAACATTTACTACACACTTGTTTATCAAACATGATTCATGTTGCCAACTAATACGTAATAAACAATCGTACAAACGTGCGTTAGAATCACAGTATTACTAACTTTCTGAATCAACTTGACCGATCGCATAGTCGTTACTTATGCACGAAGTACGTCTTGTTAACCTACATCAGATGTCGTATCATTTTAACATGTACATATACGAATGCAATATGTTTATATCGGCAGAAAGTAGGTTATTTGATGTAAACCTAGACTGTAGCTGTCTCCGTATCAGTTGCGTCAGCGGCTGGAGATTTCGAATACAAATGATGTCGTTGACACTCACCACAAAGTCTACGCATACACACATCACTGATGATAGGATAATGCGTATAAGGTCACAACATACTTGCAATCAGTGGCTTCAGCTTATGCGTAACAGGCATCCCTCGGCCGATGGGTGGATCCACGTAGTCAAAAAAATCGGCATCAACATTAGTCGAATAGAGGTTGGCGACTTTGCACGTGTCAATTACGGAGCCACCCCCTAAGGCAATAAAGGCATCAAACTGCCCTTCTGAAGCAAATCGGATTGCATCCATGAAACTGTAAAATAAAGTTTCAGAGTTTACTTCAACCGGGATCTTATAATTTCAATTGTTTTGGTGTATCATACATGTCTTATAATGCATATGCTAAGTTAGGTGTACAATACAAAACAATTCATTAAAGAAACATTCGATTGCGCCGAAACCACTTGGAGCTCAGCAGCGCGTCAAAACCAAATTTAATCGGTAAACAAAGTCAAATATCAACAGTTTGGTGGGTACCCGAAAAGATAAGGCGGATATTCGAAGTCAAAACGATGACGCCGATATTCATTTTATTTTCTACTGACTTATAATACATGGGTCAAAGCATATATCAGTACCACCTAGTGGGGCAAAACTTCGTTATGTTTTTAGAGGGTCCATGTCTAGGGATAATTAATTGATATGATAGCCATTGGATAGTCAGAGCTCATTGGTAGTAATCCAACATAAAGTTCAATATGGCAGCGGTATTGACCATTGCCTATATAATGGGCGCTAATATTCTAGATAATGCTTCAATCTAGATAAATAAGGTATAATTTTAAGGGTAATGACATTTGCCATCTCACGCTGTGCATTCTGTGTAGAAGTTATGTCATGTTTCACTCAAATGGGGTGTAATAACATTTGTGTAAATATTGAAATGACACAACTGTATATCTCCTCCATTCATTGTTATTAATTTCAGGGATTTTCCTTGAATCTTCCACAAATGTATAAATGTGTGTGTGTGTGTGTGTGTGTGTGTGTGTGTGTGTATATATATATATATATATATATATATATATATATATATATATATATATATATATATATATATATATATATATATATATATATATATCCTGCAACATTTGCAAGCATGTCACACAATTGCCATTTACCCTTCAAGAGTTGCCAAAATGCTGAGTTTCCATCAATTGTTATTGTCTTCGTCAATGTCTTCGAATTCAACTTGACTATCTTCCTCTCCTCTTCTATTGTCTGATTCGTGCAAGTCCGGAGTTCACACTCATATCCGGGCACTTGAGTTCTTTGGAAAATTATTCGCAATCTGGTAGTGGATACACGACAACAGTGACTGTGACCACCTTTCATCTATTCTATGGAGACATGAGAGACACACAGGAAACCGATACAGGTTTTTTTTTTGTCGTATCTCGGAGAGCAGCAAGAACCATGTAATAATAATGCCATTTTAATTATAATGTAATCTAACTGACACGAAAACGTGAATTATGATGTTTACGTCTACGTTAAATTTGTCGTGTAGAAAACGTATTTATGTACAAAGAAACGCTTTGTCATTAAAATGTTCTCTGCTTTTTTAAGTTAATAAAATATATTGGTATTGGGCGGTATTGCAGCTGTTTGCCGTGATGACCGTGCTACTGAGAGTTGCGGTTGTTTCACTAGTGTTTAAAAAATAATCACACCATCGGATTAAAAATAATTAACAAATGCACCCACCTCGTATCCGTGGGTTCTGTCCGCACATTGTCAAATACTCTGTAGCTGATACGCTGCCTGGTGACCGAGTCCAACACAGTGGTCATTGCTGGCAGTTTGCCAACAACTTGGTCAGTCATTATGCACACCCGTTTGACGCCCAGATTCTTAATGTCCTAAAGGGAAACAAATCAACAATTAGCTATCTCGCATATACCTCTTTCATCACTCCTTAATTATGTATTATAATATCAAGTTTTTAACTCAGCTTCCTGTCAGGAATAGTTGGCAGGAATAGTTGAATTGATGCACATATCAATAAAACGAGGCTCAATCACTTTTCCAGTGTATATATGACACTGTTGTCACCATAACCCTTTCTACCGGGCACACTATCACTAATAGTTACACAATATACATACGCGACCACCTATATAAGCATTACTGTTAAGTAATAATAACACTACTACTACTACTACTACTACTACTACTACTACTACTACTACTACTACTACTACTACTGCTGCTGCTGCTACTACTGCTACTACTACTACTACTACTACTACTACTACTACTACTACTACTACTACTACTACTACTACTACTACTACTACTACTACTACTACTACTACTACTACTACTACTACTACTACTACTACTACTACTACGTGATAATAAATAAAAAATAATAATAATAATAATGCTAACAATAATGAAGGTGATGATGCTAACAACAACAACGACAATAATAATAACATGAACATAAATAATGGATAATATATTGGGATGATAAATTACCATGCCGACTTCCTTTGTGACTCCTTCGCCATGTCTTATGTTAGAAGATGCCATCTAAAACAAATGTGGCTTAACAATTCAAAACCTACACAATTATATGAACACACGAAGTTATATAACTACTTACGTGTACGTTCTGTGAACAATATAGTTGTTTAACAAGACTGACATACAGTGTCCATCCAATACGTCACCACGACATTAGTATTTTCTTTGAGAAACTCCCAATGGTCGCACACGTACACTCTTATAAAGATATGAAAATCATCAAGGCACACAAAGACGATTACCAACAACAACATTAATACACATACGAATGATCAATGTTAGTAACATATTAAAACATACTCTGCGTTTTTACTGCCGAAATATTATAATTATAAACCTCAAATGCATATTCCGTTTCTTCTGGGGTCGATGGTGATGCACAATAGTTCCTACCGGTTTCAAAACGATGAACTGCAAAATAATATGAACATATCATTTATACAAAAAGCATTTCGCAACGATTTCTTAATTCGTAAGTTGCTGTTTGCATGTATACACATTGGTTCATATGTTCAGTTGCACGCACGCACGCACGCACGCACGCACGCACGCACGCACGCACGCACGCACGCACGCACGCACGCACGAACGCACGCACGCACGCACGCACGCCCATATACACATTTGCATACGTAAATGCACATAAACACATGGATTGTTTTATGTCATCTTTAAAGCAAAGTGTATGTTTGTATGTTTGTCTGTCTGTTGATACGTATGCTCGGCCGCTTTTTGCGGATATTACGGAGGAACCAACGTGGACGTTTGACGTAGATTATACGTAAGTCAGAACAATAGAAGTTCGTAGTTACGTACAATTGTTAGCAACGTTACGCATCTTTAGTACGATTGTTACGAGTTACGTCAAACGTCCACATAATTTCTTATTTTACGGTACGAAAGCTTCGTGAAACCGGCATTTGTAGGCTACATGTTTGAGGCTTATGTAGGCTACATGATTGAGGCTTACGTAGGCTACACGATTGAGGCTTATGTAGGCTACATGACTGAGGCTTATGTAGGCTACATGTTTGAGGCTTATGTAGGCTACATGATTGAGGTTTATGTAGGCTACATGATTGAGGTTTATGTAGGCTACATGATTGAGGTTTATGTAGGCTACATGATTGAGGCATATGTAGGCTACATGATTGAGGCTTATGTAGGCTACATGATTGAGGCTTATGTAGGCTACGTGATTGACGTTATTAGTGACACTGGCATTGCCCTATCAAACCTTGATTGGGTAGTGTCAGGAGTAATCGGCTGTTGCAATAGCTGCCTTGTCTTCCGAGCAACGCCGGGCAAATCGGCTAGTGTTATTATTGTAATGACTATTTCAGATGTCCGTTTTGCATGTTTCAGATGTGCATGCATACAAGTCATAACTCCTTGCGGCGCTGAACATATTAGGTACGTATTAGTTGAATTCAGAAGATATTCTTATTGTAATTTGTCACAGAATATACACAACTGTAATTACTTCGTTCAATCTCACGTCGTCATTGTCATTTACTTAACATAGCATATCAACCGAGGTTAAATTGTGCTACTATACATCACCAATCACGCAAACTGACCTGTATGAAGACTGCTTGTATGTCCTGAGCAACGAAGCCTAAACGATTCAACAAGCCATTAATTAACACGGAAAACACGATACACTATACATTGTTATTTGTAGTGTACTTTTTTTAGCATTCTATGCATTTATGAATTTTACTCGGAGGTATACATATTTATTTCCATACAAATGCGCCTATTTTGTGTACATTAACGATTTACGAGGCGCTAATGGGTGACAAATCTAACTAAAAAGCTAAGTAAACATGATGATTCCTTTACGAAAAAAACATTCATTTAACAAAATATTGCTCAATGAAAATATCGAGCTAACATAAATTATAATATAAAAGATATTGCCTACATTATAAATTTACTTCAACATACTACAATAAAGTATCATTTAAACATACGGGTTTGTTTGCAGGGAAACCAATAACATAGTCTACTATTTAGCAAAACAAGTTGCGTAGTGTTCATTGGCTGCATGGGAGAGGATTTGTTCTTGATCCAAAGTTCAGAAATGCATCGGTGCACATAAATAGCTAAGCCGCCTAGCGGAAACTAATCAGGTATACATTAGACTGTGGTCTAAAGTCCACGTTTGTAGCGCGTCTGCTGAGTGCTTATCCACGTCAAATATAAACAACTGGTGCATCCCGCGTATAGATTGGTTATGTGGTGACCACTAGTGTGGGCACTGTCGCTGCCATGCCACACTGGAGCATCCATTATTAGTCAATATATTCGAATGTAATAAACCGTACTAACGATGCTCTAATGATCGCCAGCATCGAGCTCTTCTGTGCAAGGAAAGCCATATCAGTTCCTCCTAGTTTGCTGCTGATACGTCTCGTTTAGTGGCAGTATCGGTGTCACTGCGCGGCGCTGCAGTGGGCGTCCGATGATACGTGGCAGATGTAGGCGCTCGAATAAGAGGCGACAAGGTCGCTCATTTAGGGGTCGTGTCAAATATGCTGTTGACATCGTTGGGCTCGTCTGCAAATTGTTGTCCATGCCGCACTCGTTTGCGGCAGAAGAGAAGAGAAGAGAACAAAAGAGAAGAGAAAAGAAAAGAAAAGAAGAGAAGAGAACAGAAGAGAAGAGAAGACAACAGAACAGAACAGAACAGAATGTTTATTTGACCCCATGCAGGTACAGTATTCATTGTTTTTCTTTATATAATTTTGAACTTGTATATATAGAGGCATACAAAATTGGTATATATATATATATATATATATATATATATATATATATATATATATATATATATATATATATATATATATATATATATATATATATATATATATATATATATATATATATATATATATATATATATATATATATATATATATATATATATATATATATATATATATATATCCTCTTGGAACCCCAGCAAAAACTAAGTGTCAGAAATGGTTGAAATTTTTAACATATTTTATTGGCATATCATAGATATGAGAACTATTTTTATTTTCTGTCATATGATTGGTCAGTTGTGGGGTGTCCACATATGGGGACATCGGGGCTTGGTGACTAGAACATACATGTATAATACAAAATTTCTAAACAGTTCTAATCACACTAGAATGCTGATCACTGGCTTAAATCGATACACTACACTACTAAAACTACAAAACTAGACAACATGTACATGGTGGATCGTTGATTACACAAACAAGTCCGCCTCACTTCAATTCACTTCGTGTGAAAATCCCTGAAACAGTTCCTCGCGACACTCATGCAGAGGAAAACGCCACACTTTTAACATTTCACACGGGTCTTGCCCTTGCATCCCTCGAGTCTGCATCGGGCAGCGTTCTTGAGGTCACAGGCGATTGGCAGGTGCTTCGCAGATGACATGCGAGATGCACGATCTGGCAGAGCTGATACACTGCCTCGTCTTGGTTCAGCCTCAGAGTCACTGTCGGAGGACAAATCAGATGATGGTACCTCAGCGTTGACGAGGGCCAGTGCCACAGCGAAGCGAAACTCATAAAGTTGCATCTTTAATTGTGAGTCGATCCGATTTTCGATCCAGCAATTGCTCAGAGCCAAGTCGACAAAGTGTGCAATTACACGCAAATTCCACCTTCTTGTACGAGGGTGGTTCCATTTATTAGGGGGCCAATGTGTGACATTGGTACTCGCATATTAAAATGCTTTAATCTTTAAAACTAAGTAATCAACTATTGATCAAACATGTTAAATTTGTGAAATTTATTAAATTTTTCTGAACAAATGCCACACATCTGAGCAGAAAGAGCCTCAGCAGGCGCATCCAGCACAGTTCCGAGTGTAAAGGGACACAAAACTTGAAAAGTATTTTTCTTCAGGAGTGGTCCAAACAATTGATTTCTATCAATGTTGCCACACATTTGGTACAACACCATGACTACTTTACAACTAACATTGCTTTGACTAAACTATAATTTGGGGTCTGCTTTGTCTGCCGGTTTGACCAAATGTGGTAAACGTTCGCCAATTATGGAACCAAAAAAGTAAACACTGGAATGTTAAATGAGTACAAGTTATTGTAACTTGAGGCATAGGATCTACTGAAACATTGTTCAAAGCATTAAACTAATTGTATCAATGAAATTTCCTAAAATGTAAGGACAAAGCAGAGGTTCCTCGTGTAAAGGACACCAAACTTGTTGTGTCCCTGTACACGTGGAACAACAACTCCACAGGGGTGTACACATGAAACTATGCTTTGTTGTAAGCAAAGTAAGCTCATTT
Organism: Lamellibrachia satsuma; assembly: GCA_033239005.1. Taxonomy (NCBI): domain Eukaryota; kingdom Metazoa; phylum Annelida; class Polychaeta; order Sabellida; family Siboglinidae; genus Lamellibrachia; species Lamellibrachia satsuma. The sequence goes on along the minus strand of BSQZ01000119.1, from coordinate 85,032 downwards.
GACCTTTGTACATGTCCTAGATAACCTGATAAGAGCATAAATACAGTGAGGACTTGTCTTATGGATACTGTGGTTGGATACTAGTGGAAAATAATTCCAACGTATATGCATTGCGGGACACGATTTTCGCCGCTTCGTAGGATAGTTGTGATTTTTTTCCAAATGTGTTTCTACTGAGCTTTAGTCGAATCATATATATATATATATATATATATATATATATATATATATATATATATATATATATATATATATATATATATATATATATATATATATATATATATAATATATATATATATATATACACACAAATATATATATATATATATATATATATATATATATATATATATATATATATATATATATATATATATATATATATATATATATATATATATATACTTTATATAGTTTACTAAATAAAATTAGTAACATACTATGGCCTAAATGGCTCAACTTAGCAATTATTTAAGTTATTTACAAAACAGAAAACAATATATTGAAATTGAACAATAAAGTCAAACAACATGTTACCTATTACAACTGGCGTTCCACAATGTTTAATCCTTGGACCACTGTTATTTATCACACACACACACACACACACACACACACACACACACACACACACACACACACACACACACACACACACACACACACACACACACACACACACACACACACACACACACACACACACACACACACACACACACACACACACACACACACACACACACACACACACACACACACACACACACACACACACACACACACACACACACACACACACACACACACACACACACACACACACACACACACACACACACACACACACACACACACACACACACACACACACACACACACACACACACACACACACACACACACACACACACACACACACACACACACACACACACACACACACACACACACACACACACACACACACACGTTGTTGCTGTCGTCCCGTTGTGGCCCTTTGATGGAGCGATCATCACTGCAGGCGTCAGGGGCTGGCGTACGCTTTGTATGGTGGTCGATACGAAACAGAAGCAGTCGGGGGCAGTATATGTGTGTAACCGGGTGTAGTCGATGGCTTTATGTAGATATTTTGCTAGAGATTTGTTCCACTCGGATATAATTCTTGTAGAAGTCCGAATGCCAGCGTCCCATGGCTTTAATTTGTTCGGAAGAGAAACCGGACTTTGCTGCCCGTATGGCTGCCCCTATTCTTAAACAATGTGGGGATATTTTTTTCTTCTAACTCGGTGCGAGCAATGACTGCTTTTAAGTACTTAGCAAACGCAGTTTTTTTAACTTGCAACTTATCAGCATAGCAAAAAAGAGGGCCCTGCTCATTTCCCCTGAGCTTGATATAATCTACCATCCTACGGGCTTCTTGTGGGGAGGACGTCCAAGCTGAAAGGACGGCCAGAACCGTGTTTGTATGAATTGCACACCATCCATAATTTTGAGAGCTTTATGCGACACTGAAAAGTAATGAGGGCTAGCTGTTACCTCAACTATCCTTACAAAACCAAAGAACATCAAACTGGACATTGCTCGGAACAAAACAACAGGAAGGAAGAACATTTAGACAAATAAACGGATTTAATGATGATCGACGGATCACTTGAGGAAATGTATTGGTACTGGTCAACGTGAGGACGTGAACGCGCCAGTCCCTTAAGTCTTTAGAACCAAATAATCCGCTGTGGGGTCAGGGTAGCGACGAGCTATTGTGCCTTTCTACAATGGCAAGTCCTTATGGTACTGGAAGCTTTCCCTTCCTCCTTGAGATGCTGCATAAAAATATTATTGTGCTTGGGGAGGCGGGCAAGTAATGCCGCTTTCCATCTAATTTCTGCGCAAATGCTACATACCTGGTCCAGTTCGCCTCGTAATTGCCGAGCACTGTTCGGTGCAATGGAAGTATCCCTGGTACTCGGGGCGTTGCGTGCCAGGGTAGCCACTGAATGGGAATTAGAGTCGGTTGATCCTGAGGCAGGGCTGAACAAGACGCGCGCGTTCGACCTGCAACCGCGATATAAAATGCGCAACAACATTGATCTTTCCAGGGATGTGCTTGGCACAGAAACAGATGTTGTAAGAAAGACATGCAATCACGAGTAGGCGAACTAAACACAAATCAGTTGTGGGTCTCTGGCCGTTTGCCTCTTGATTACCGCCACCACGGCTGTGTTGTCTGAAAAGAACAAAACCCGTTGATTAGTCAATACTGGTCCCCATCGCACGACAGCCAGTGCGATTGGTAAGAGCTATTTGATGAAATTGTGTTTGGAATCCCAGGAAGGGGGAATTGTTCCTGAAACCAATAGTCACCCATGACAGTTCCGAATGCAAAACCACTTGCATCTGTTTTAAGAGACAACAGATCTGATGATGTCCAGTTATTTGCTAAAAAAGACAACTGTTACTGACCGTTAACATTCTGCAGAAATACAACCCATGCTGCAAAGTCCTTCCGAGCCTCAACCGTCAAACGGATACGGTGGTTGGGCCTCCTCGTACCACTAGTCATGTTATTGAGGCGTCTCAAGAATGCGCGACCTGGAGCTACGGCACGACATGCAAAATGATTGTAGCTCTTTTAAGGTGACTTTCGTCCTTTTGGCTAGGCTTATTAGCTTCTGACGTAGCGATACCACCTTCCCCAGCAGTTATGCTAGTGTTTGATTTAAGGTGTTAACTTCTATCATATGGAGTGCGACCTTTGTGGCAAGTAACACTGGTTTAGCCTGCTTTAAAGGTAAGTTAATCATTTTACTGATGTCAAAAAAGCGAGACATGGTGGGATGAGAGTAAGGCTGTGTTTTGCAAAAAAAAATGAAATCGTCAAGGATATGGCTCATGCTGGAAATGTGAAACTTATGCTGGCATATCCATTGTAGGGCCTGTGAAAACAACTCAAACAATTGGCATGTATGACTACATCCCATCGGCAACGACTTGTCGAAGTACTTCAGTCCCTGAAATTTTAAACCAAATAATCTGTAATCATGGGACAAGAGACAGGAATTATGCGAAATGCATCTTGTAGGTCGGCTTTGGCGATGAATGCGGCTTTTCCCAACATCGCAAGTTGTCCGACGCAATGGGAATAGCATTTAAAAAGCAACAGTAGTGAATTCAGGCGGCATGCGAGAATTGACTGAATTTGTTTTGGGGAAACTCAGGTAATGAATGAGTCGAAATTCGCCGGACTCATTGTTTGGGACTAAGCCTAACGGCGAGTAGACCATGTTTGGGAAGGAATCTGATGTGATAGGGCCTGCAATCCTGTGTTTCGCCTTTTTTTTTTGCTTAGCTTCCATTGCACTATTCCCTGGTTATCCCTGACTGACTTGTGATTTTCAAAGTGACACGTAGGTGGATCTGATATAATCCTGAAAGGGATGCGAAAACCTTCAAAGAAACCTGTAACCAACGTGTTAGTTATATTTGCAACCGAAATTGTAAGACGATGGGTTTGATTGGTGTTGATATATCACGCTACCGCTCCTTGTAAATCTATCTTGAATCAATGTATCATTGCTGGCCCCTGTGATTATCTCAACCTTTTTTTTTTTTGGGGGGAGGGCTCTGTAATGGGTTCTGCTGTGGGTAGGCTTTGCCTTGCCCTGGCAGACGAGCTGACTATTCCCCTCATTTTTGCAGAAGGAACATCCATGTATGTATCGGCAATCTGGCCTTTGACAATTCTCCTTGTTAAAGGCAAAACCGAAACGGGAAGGGCGTCGACGGGAGCTTCCGGAAGCATATTCAAGAAAGGACCGGGACGAGACACTTTGTTTTAACGCTGGAATAGAGGGGGTAGTTAAAGACATTCCAAGGAGTGTCCGTCCGCTCTCTCCTCACACGGAAACGGTAGTCATATTTCAACCACACCCGGGTCCCCTTCTGTACGTGCATGATCAGGATATGATCCATATGAGGCATGAACTGGCTGCCCTCCTCAGGATACCTTTCGGCCCTGGTGGCTGCATAAGTCATAAAGAGGTGCAGCCATTCCCCAGTTTGATCGCAAGGGATGACTGCCCGTTTTTTGTCTAATGTGGGAGCGGCGGCCGGATCCTCCTGGCGGTCAAGATCACAATATGTGCGCAGAATGCGCAGGGGAAAGTACCCGTTGCTACATATGCGTTGTCTGAGTTTGTTACTTCGTCGCCTTTACTTCTTCGCCTAGCTGAGCCCAACCCATGTCAGAAGCGGTATTAGCTGATGTTGATGTCGATCCGTACAGCTTCGCCTTCTTGAGGGTACGCATTTCAATTTCCTCGGCCGGAGAGCCGCTATCCGTGCACTCGGCTATCCGTGCACTCGAGTTGACCATTCGGTCGAGCGACGGCGAGCTGCGTCCTCGTTTCGCTGCGCGGTGACGACTCACAGGCTGGGCTGGTCGACCTCCATCGGGCTGTTCCTCTGGCTGTGGAGATGGGCCAGCTGCGGCAGGAGCAGGAGCTGACTGCTCTCTGAGCAAGGCTTCGAATTTCTCATCTCAGGGTACGGGCTGCCGGCGCTTGTTAATCAGGCGTACCGCATGGAGCGCTCTAATCAGGCTTCTTGGCTCGCCCCTGCGCCGTCGATTGTTTCGACATGATCTGGAACGCAGCACAATTTAACCCACCACCATCACCAGTAGAATGCCCATATGGTGCAGTAGTTGGGCATGGAAATAACGGCAATGCATGATGCATAATAGCAAATAATTTTTTTTTCAGATAGTAGGAACATAGTACTACATTACTGCAGTGTATTGGTCAAGTTAATTGTTTGCCTATAATGCTTGAAACGTGTGGCCAATGAACTGATAAATCATTGTTGTCATGCCATGAATGTTCCAAATGAATAGATTCATATTATCAATCTGAATTCTTTTCACAACGTTGTTTCTATGTTGTAAATTGCGAATAGAGCCGCATGTATACTGCCACCACCAGGGCATGCGTAGAGGGCATCGTACATACATAACGTGAACTCATCATCTACATATTTTGTCTAACAATGTATCGCGTATGGCCCGTATTGGAAACCTCATCATGCCCCCTCACTATTTAGCATTGTAAATAAAAAAATCACTAAAGTAGAAATAACAAAATAACATGCCCCAGGATAATGCATATACAATGTTGTGCTGACACCTAGCGAATGTACTTACAACAATTATGCAGTAATATAACCTAAAGCCAAGTTGATGATTAACTTGCAGTGTTTTTGGCCTGGCCTGTAGGAATAATTCTTCTTGGACCCTGCTCTCATTAATGACTATCAGGCAAGGCCCGTTTTCACGCTAATTAGCTGCCTTTGTAGCCGCGCAAACAGAGGGCAAAGTCATGAGGCCGACCGGCTTGTCTGACTAAATAGAGGAGCGCCGTCATTATAACGACAGTTTTTTTAATCGATTGGGACGAGCCTACCTCAAAAGAAACGTTAATTAACGCTACTTCAAAGCAGCTACACTGGCTCTACGCAAGGAAATGTAATACCTTTTGAGGCCAGCATCGCTGAGGTGTACCCCATCCAGCAGCAATGACGGTAGCTTGGACGTGATTCGCTGATACTTGACCACATACATGTTATTTTCGGTCTATCTTTACTTGATATACTTGGTTGTCCGGTCACTTTTAGCCGGTGGCTAGATAATTCAATTTCTTCTTGAAGGTGTTCAGGGAAGAAGCTGTTACGACTTCTTCAGGAAGTTTATTCCAGTGGCCGACGACACGATTTGTGAACACGTGTTTACGGGTCTCTGTGCGGATGTACGTCTTTCTTAGCTTTAAGCTATGGCCCCTCAGATTGCTGCTACATTGGTAGAACAAATACTCAAGGTTATTCCTATTTAGGCCAGTGAGATATTTGAATACGCCTCAAGTCGTCTTTATTCCAAGGGAACTGATTCGACAGGTGTTATACTGAGTTTCAGCGCTCTCTTCTGAACTTTCTCTAATTCATCTATATCTTTTCTATAGAAGGGGAGACAAAACAGTTTTTCGGAGGCATTACACAGCTCAGCTTTTGCTAAGAAATCTAGCGTCTTGAAAACGCCCGGGTCCCCTAGGGAGCACTAGACAAAACAGGACTGTGTTTACCCTGTAATCGTGAACGTAGCGCCGCGCCAACTGAAACATGTCACGAGCCAATTTTGCGGTGTCGGCCATTGTCAAATCTAGGTAATTCGTGCCTATTTCGAGAATCAACAAACATAGACGATGGTCTGATAGTTTGCTGAACAAGCCATTACAGCCAAATGTTGGTATGGTCGCGCCACCCTTACACGATAAATAGCACTTGGTGAGTCCTGCAATGAACTCAAAGTTTGGTCTGTTGGTTTTTGCCATTCTATGCCTTTCCGTTGCCGACTCAGTTTTCTTCCCTGCTTACTGGTGCCTCGGCAGACTTCTCAGTAGACAGATAGTGTCGAATAGTTTTCTTTAATATTATGTTATACGTTTTAGGTTAATATTAATACTTTCATAGTTAGGTGAATTAGGGTGTGTCAATTTTAATTGTTTATAAAGTTTTTATCGAAAGTGATTTGACTGGGCAATCCTTGAGTAATCCACGTAGATTTTTTTTATTTATTAAATTTCTCCAGTTTATTTGGCATGTGCTTCTTTTTTGCCCGTACAATTTAATCATAAATTATCTCATAATTTAAATTTTTATCTCCATTTTTATTTTTATTCAGCTTATTGTAAATCTCGTTTGATTTAATTTCGTGTTTTACCTCATGCATTGCCACCTCAATTAATATAATTATGTTGCATGTTTAGATGGATATTCTGTCTTAAATTAAAAGTCTATCTACATAAAATACAGCTGATGACTACACATTTTTTTATTAGTATTCCTTCAGTTCTTTCAGATATGAATATGTTAGGTTTACATAAAACATTATCTATTAAGGTACCATTTGTTCTGGTGAATCTGGTAGGAAGAGTAATGTGTGGGTAAAGGTTGTGTCATATTAAGGTGTCAAAGAAGTTACCATATGTATAGTTTTCATTTAATTTGGTCACGTTTATATTAAAATGTCCTGCGATGATGAGATTAGTATTACAATTGTTTCCAAATATAACAACATATGTAAATTCATTTATAAAAGCATTTAGGCTGTCATTAGCTGTTCTTTGAGGTATATATATATATATATATATATATATATATGTGTCCGATGATTATGTTCTTAGATAGACTACCGCCATTTATTTGGACTATCAACCCTTCGCAGTGTTGGTAAATGTTAAGATTTAACTTGACTTCGGATCTATTTTATTGTCAATATATATTAGTAGTCCTCCTTTGCCGCTGCAGGTTTTTGCCGTTAAACAGTCGTAACCATGTAAACAATTGCGATAAATAATCTCTTTAAAAAAATTAAATAAACAAACAAGCACACACACACACACACACACACACACACACACACACACACACACACACACACACACACACACACACACACACACACACACACACACACACACACACACACACACACACACACACACACACACACACACACACACACACACACACACACACACACACACACACACACACACACACACACACACACACACACACACACACACACAAACGCACACGCAAACGCACACGCACACACACACATGGAGTTTATCCGCTTTTGTGGCACACCGATGCCTTAAGGGTGGGTGACAACTTTGTTGATCGGGACACTGGTGGGCAGAGCTTGGTTTGCTGAACAACCAAAGATGCAAATCGCGTTATTTTTCAATATAACTACCCCTACACATTGCTTTCCAATATTGTCACCTTTTCTCGGGAATGTAACGTGTAGTTGAATTTTCTACTTCATAGAACAAATTATTCTGCTTTTTATTTAACGTGTATACTAATTGCTTACTGAATTGGACATAATTTGTAAGTTGTAATACCCTCTACCGACTACTTTTAAAACATATTTATTCCATTCCGCGCCAAGTGGGTATATTAGCGAGTTATCACGCCTCCTAGCAATCATTAATATTATTCGTAAGTTGTACATCCTATCAATTTGTTCTAAAGCGTATTTGTGCTATGAAGCGTCCCTAGCGACTTGTCCCAAAACATATTTATCCCAACAAACGCCATAGCTGAGTATTTTAGAGAGTTATCACACCTCCTAGCGACTGCGGACATTATATGTGAGTTGTGAGCCCTTAGCGACTTTTCCAAAGAATAGTTCTATTAAGAAGAGCCCTCAGCGGCCACGCACATTATAGGTGAGTTATTTTACCTCCGAGCGACCATGACCATTATTCGTAATTTCTTATTCCTCCTAGTGGTTTGTTCAAAAGCGTATTTATACTATGAAACGCCCATAATGACTTGTTTCATAACATGTTTTTCCCAACAAGCGCTCCTAACGATTATATTCGTGAGTCACACCTCCTAGCGAATTTTCCAAAGAATGTTTACGCTACGAAGCGCACCTAGTGAGTATACACGCAATACACTGACTTATAGCCCATGCAAGAAATACCTCCTACCGACCAAATAGGTATTAACGTGACCTATATATGTCCCACTCAGAGCGGACATCGGACTGAACGACCATCGAATGTGCTTGGAGAATTCCTATGCTGTAAGATGGCGTGCACGTGCACAAAACCATGTATGCGTAAAGCAACCTCCATTTTACGGGTGAACAAAATAATTGATACGAAACAAGTGGTGTCAGTTATTTGATTTATTTACCATAAACAACATGACACAGTACATTACACGCTGCTCCATTTTCGTTAAATGTGTAACATTTTCTTTAACATTTTCTTTAACAGTGTGAAATGTTTGTGTAATTTTCTTTAACTTTTTATCTTCCTTCATAAATGTTATTGCACTTAGCTATATATAAATGCTATTGCACTTAGCTATATAGAAATGCTTTCACGCTAAGTAAATAGGACTTTTAGGTGTACTAGCAAAAATGCCCGTCCACATGACGGGATAACTTGGTAGGTCATACGTGACAAGTATGATAGCAATGTTTAAAAAATCGTATTGCCAGAAACAACCGCGTCACGCTCTTGATGCAATACTCGTTGCCTGTTCGAAATTAGACTCATGGATACTTGTGTTGGATGTATAATAGTAAACTATCTTTTGCGACCTCGAGTGAATACGTAGGTACGTGCTTTGTACTATAATTACTATAAACCGCCTAGATGGCGCTACGTGTACTCTCAAACGGCTTACGTACCGAACTGTTAGCGTTTTACTTAGAGAATATTTATATTACCATAAACACCACTAAGAACCCTTGATATAACGGGTATTTCGAAAAAATAAAGACGCTACGTTTCATTTGAGGGGTCGTAGATTGATCTCTGATAGTTTGGCTCCCGAGGTGCTAGCCGTCTAGGAGGAAAGCATGAACAAACATACAAAGATACATGCCCTAGATTGATTATAGTTAGTTGTTAACGCTTTTAAGAAAAGTAAGTATCAGTTTTAGGCGCTAGCGCCCATGAATATTATTCGTAAGTTGCAACACCCTAATGACCCTATATGTGCATTAACATTGACCGGTATTTTCCCAACAAACGCCTCTAGTGAGTGTATATGTATTCCCATTTTAATACTTTAATGACTTACTATTTAAGTCATGAAACGTCTGTAGCGAGTGTATATATATTACCATGTTCCATATTTAAGCCACGAAACGTTTCTATCGACCATCTATGTCCGTTGTCACGCCTCTTAGCGTCTTTTTACAAATTATATTTTCCCAACAAACGGCTCTAGCGAGCACACCTATAACAACTTGAACCATATTTAATCCATGAAGCGCCCTTAGCGACCATTTAGGTGAGTTGTCACTTCTAGTTACTTTTTCCAAAGAGTATTTTCCCAACAAGCTCCTCTAACGAGTATAAATATGTTAGTATGTATTTAACTACGTTAATGAAAGTAGCTCGATATATTTTCTTTTAATATTTCCACGATTTTAGAAAGCGACTTCATATATACGGTTCTCTTTTTATTGTGTGCCCAATTATAACGGTGTTTTAAAATGTTATATTTGGTTCACAGTAAACATAGCGCAGCTATAGAGGCAATATGAAATAACCGGATGAATTTGACGCTGTGTCTTTCAAGAGAGAAGCTCCATTCGAAGTTTCTGTCTGTAGCACCGTCCACACTCATCCGAATTAAACCAATGCACGTGGTTGGTGTTGCAGACAGAAATTTGAAAACACTCCAATTCGCATCATCCACGAGAGATAAAGACAACAATTTGACAACACTTGTCTGGAAGAAATATAGTATCAAGTCATAGCTCGTATTATACACGTCACGTGCAGATATACATACAAACCTACATATATACCTAAACACACATACATGCCTACCTATGCACACACACACACACACACACACACACACACACACACACACACACACACACACACACACACACACACACACACACACACACACACACACACACACACACACACACACACACACACACACACACACACACACACACACACACACACACACACACACACACACACACACACACACACACACACACACACACACACACACACACACACACACACACACACACACACACACACACACACACACACACACACACACACACACACACACACACACACACACACACACACACACACACACACACACACACACACACACACACACACACACACACACACACACACACACACACACACACACACACACACACACACACACACACACACACACACACACACACACACACACACACACACACACACACACACACACACACACACACACACACACACACACACACACACACACACACACACACACACACACACACACACACACACACACACACACACACACACACACACACACACACACACACACACACACACACACACACACACACACACACACACACACACACACACACACACACACACACACACACACACACACACACACACACACACACACACACACACACACACACACACACACACACACACACACACACACACACACACACACACACACACACACACACACACACACACACACACACACACACACACACACACACACACACACACACACACACACACACACACACACACACACACACACACACACACACACACACACACACACACACACACACACACACACACACACACACACACACACACACACACACACACACACACACACACACACACACACACACACACACACACACACACACACACACACACACACACACACACACACACACACACACACACACACACACACACACACACACACACACACACACACACACACACACACACACACACACACACACACACACACACACACACACACACACACACACACACACACACACACACACACACACACACACACACACACACACACACACACACACACACACACACACACACACACACACACACACACACACACACACACACACACACACACACACACACACACACACACACACACACACACACACACACACACACACACACACACACACACACACACACACACACACACACACACACACACACACACACACACACACACACACACACACACACACACACACACACACACACACACACACACACACACACACACACACACACACACACACACACACACACACACACACACACACACACACACACACACACACACGACATGTAACCTTACATCCTCTCAACCTCCTCCCAGCCTGAGGTGAGCTCTCCCTAGCATCTCTGTCGTCGTCTTCCCCCACTTTATCATTTACTGGCCCCTCACCGGAACCGCTCGCACAACCCACTTGTTCCCTTCCCACCATTGCCACAACGAGCAGCGTCAGCTGTTCCAACTCTAGTTCCTTCATATTCGTACATCCCTTAAACTCAAAACTAAAACTATCCGCCTAAACCTCAGCCCAGGACTTCTCACACCCGGACTTGACGAAGTCCACCCAGTTGCTGCAACTGCTGCATATTAAATGTCTGGTGGCCTTAACCTGCCGTGTGCACGGCGCCATCACATAATTTAGTCTTAATTTGATTGCTACGTTCGCCTTGAATAAGGGTGTTTTTGTGTTCAAAAGAACACTTTAGGTTAACATTCTTGCTGACTACGTCTTTTCTACTAGGCTCGCACGAGCAAAGTAAAAGCCTGCCACCTTGCGAATATGGAGAACATTGTGTAAACAAAACTACGAAGCCAGTGTATACCAACCTGCGGTAAAATCCTGCTGTTAATTCCTTTTTACCGAAAACGTTTATTACAACTATGTCAGATATTACATTATGTATGTAATTTATGTAAATGTTTCATTTTATCTAATATATATTTAGCAATGTAAACGATAGTTTGATACACCAGTTTAATTCACGATCTGTAAACACACTCCCTTTTACCACTCGCTGAAACAGTTTATTAATATATGTCTATAAGAAGTTTGTGTATAATATATGTGTAATAGTAATACTTATTCTAACCAATATTCCACTGTTTCTTACTATTCACTATGCTATCTAAATTTTCGACTGGTAAACAACCTTATTAACGCTCACAGGCTTCCCTGCCGGAGTCCGGAACTAACTTACGCTAAAATACTTCTGTAAGTGCTAGTAATTGTATATACTGCTAGTGCAGTTGTGTGGTGGCGCCATCTGGTAGATGCATGTGTGCCAAAGAGAATGGGAAGAGAGTTTCCGCTAGGGTAAAGCCAGCATCGTGGTTTTTGTGCGCGGTTCGCGTTATACGCAAAAAATACAAAGAATTAGGAGATGGGGATCAAGGTAAAGGCGTGTATAATGTACTATAGCAAACTTTATGCTATTTTTGAGTATATAACATTAATTACATTTGATAAAACATGATTTGTAAACTAGCCATTGCTTTTCCCCGGACTCAACTTCTAATAAGTAGTAATAATGGCAATGTTATGCCTTTATTGGTAATGTTCATGTTTTCTACACATTTATGTTGTTTCATGTATACATTATTTTTGCATTTCAGTTTTACGTAAATAAACAGCCACAGCTATGATTGATTTGGAATTAGTGTTCATAGTTGGTGTATGAACCGCTACAGTAAAACTTTACCAGTTGTTGTCGTCATCGGACTGGAACCTGGCTGCGAGAACATCATGGCAACATCTGCACCTGGAAAATGGACTGAAGAACAAGAGACGTCCACCCAGGATGTTGGCTGCATATACAAGAAGCAGGGCAAGCTTCGCTTACCGCCACACGACAAGAATGGCATTGACAGCATCGACCCTGAAGACAGCATGTCTCAAGTTAGCCATCTCTCCCGCACGTCACGTGGCAGTTCCGTGCGCTCCAGCGCCAGCCTCATAAGGCGGAGCAGCGGCAAACGGAGTTGATGACCCGCGCGGATGCAGTGAAAGAGCAATACGAATTGGAGATGGCGAGGCGTCAAGTTGAAATGCAGTTTCGCAAAGCTGAGGAAAAGAACAGATTGACTTTATTTGAAATGAAAAATAAAGTGGAAAAACTTAGGCTGCATACGTGTCAGTGCAACAAAACTACAGGCACTGGAGAGGTATGAGGAAGCAGAGGAGGTAAAATCGACGCCTAAGGTCAAGTTCATGGAAGCATCTCATATTACCGAGGCAAAATGGGCATCAGTGTGCCCTCTCAAGCTCATACATCTACTCCACATACAGCTGGACAACTGGCACCGTGCAGTGATGGCGATCTTCCTACTGCACTGCAAGACGGCCATGCAGTCAACTAATCACCTATGCTCTTTGGATTCTGAGGAGGAAATCACAAAGATGTTGGAGAAATTGCCGAAGAACATAAATGATCGGTGGAGCCGCATTGTGGACAAATGGCTGAATAGGGAGGACGAGGAAACACAATGCTACCCTCATTTCGAGCCATTCTGTGACTTCTTGGAGCAAGAGGCGTGCATCGCGTGCAACACTGTCTACTTTAAACAGAATAGCACAGAGATGAAAGAGGAGAAAAGGGTGGTAAGAGGTTTTAGCCAGAAGATGACGGCGCGTTCATTTTCGACTGATGTTCGGGAAGAAGAGAACCTCTCAGGCTGCAATGAGGTGACTGTCCTCGCCACTGCCCATGCACCGGTGCAGAGCAAGGACAAGAGCTGTGTGCTCTGTGGGCGGTCGCACATTTTAGAGTCTTGCGGACAGTTTCACAAAATGAAACTCGCTGAACGCAAGGTCTTTCTGAGGAAGAAGGGATTTTGTTACGGGTGTATGGATGGAAGACATCGGTCAAGGACATGCAGCAAGAGAAAGGAATGTCAGACCTGTGGCGGCCCAACTTTGCTGCATTATGATACTAGACAGGAAGGAAAGGAAACCACAGAAGCATACAACAACGTGACTGCACACTGCACTAAGGCCAGTGCTGCGAGTGTCATATCACACCAGACTGACATTGTCAAAGTGGCAGGCCACTACAACTCGCTGATTGTGCCAGTGATGTTGTATCACAAGGATACACCAGATGAGTCCATCATTGTGTACGCACTGTTGGATGACCAATCCAACTCGACCTTTATCGCCCAACAGACCATGGACAAACTGAAGGCTACTGGACAACCAGTCAATATAAAGTTGGCGACGATGTTGGCAGAAGAAACAACCAACAGTGAAGTGGTGCATGGACTGTTTGTACATAATGTCAGTAAAGGCACCCTTATTCCTTTGCCGGGAGCGTACTTGAGGGAATCAATTCCAGCAAACAGGAGCTTGATCCCACGACCGGAGACAGCTATGCAGTGGTGCCATCTCGCCTCTGTAGCAGAGCAGTTACTTCCATACGAGGAAAATTTAGAGATTGGACTGCTCATTGGACTGGACTGTCCTCGAGCCATTAAGCCCAGAGAGCTGATACCAGGAACTGGCGACGACCCGTGGGCGGTGCGCACGTCACTTGGCTGGGGAATTGCTGGCATAGTGGACCCCACTCATTCTCAGCTGGTGAGTGAAGCCAATGACAAGCCTTGTCACTTGGCATTCCGCACCCACGTTACGGAGATCAGCCCCTTGACAGTGTGCAATATGTTCGACCTTGACTTCAAAGAGAGAAAGTCAGAAGAAAGGATATATGTTGAAGACCCTCGTTTTCTGAACAAACTCTCCAATGGAATACACAGGAGGTCTGATGGACACTTTGAAAAGCCATTGCCTTTCAAGGACGATGTCAAACTACCGAATAACACAGCAATGACACTCAAGAGATGTTCCCGCCTGAAGAGTAAATTTCTACGCGACAGCCAGTACAGGGAGGACTACTCAAGGTTCATGACAGAGATAATCACCCATGGATATGCGGAACCTGTGCCGGCTGAAGAATTGACCATCGCTGAAGGAAGGACCTGGTACATTCCACACCACGGAGTGTACCACTCCAAGAAGCCAGGAAAGATACGAATGGTTTTTGATTGCAGGTTTTTGTTTGCAGAATATAGGGGTGAGGTACTGAACCGTCACCTACTTCCAGGCCCAGACTTAACTAATAATTTGACTGGCGTCTTGTGCAGGTTCCGTCAAGAGCCGTGGCAGTAAGTTGTGACATTGAAAACTTGTATCACCAGGTCCGGGTCAACACGGAGGACAGACACTTCCTGGGTTTCTTATGGTGGGACAACTGCAATTTGGACAGTGAACCAAAGAAGTATCGGATGACAGTGCATCTACTCGGTGCAACTTCATCGCCTGGATGTGCAAACTACGCACTCAAGGCGACGGCAGACATGTTCGAAAAGGACTGTGGAAAGCTTGCAGCAGACTTTGTCAGGAGCAATTTCTACGTAGGTGACGGCTTCAAGTCTGTGGCCACACCAGTAGAAGCCCTACAGCTGGTGGAAAGCAGCCGCGACATGTGCAAGAAAGGTGGTTTAAACTTGCACAAATACATGTGCAATAGCAAGGAAGTTCTTGTTGCCATCTCCCCTGAGCTACGAGCCAAGGGTGCTCAGAACCTGGATTTGACTTGTGACTCTCGATCCATCGAACGGACTCTTGGCGTACAATGGTGCATCGAGTCGGACACGTTCCAGTTTCGTGTTGAAGTGAAGGACAGACCACTGACTCGGCGTGGGATTCTCTCGACGGTTAGCTCGGCGTTTGACCCACTTGGCCTGGTTTCTCCTTATGTGCTAAGGGGAAACAGATCCTACAGGAGCTGGTCCGTGATAGCGGTGAATGGGATGACCCCATTCCTGATGAAATGAAGGCCCGATGGGAGAGATGGCGTTGTGAACTGCCCTACCTGGCAGACATCCACACACCCAGATGCTACAAGGACAAAGATGTCGACACTCCAATCAATGTGGAGTTGCACAATTTCTCAGACTGACAGGTTATGGACAGTGCAGTTATTTGCGGTTGATGGACAGTCACAGCAATATATCCTGTGCCCTAGTAATGGGCAAATCCCGTGTTGGCCCTTCAAGGTTTGTGACCATACCGCGTCTCGAGCTTACTGCAGCAGTGTTGTCAGTCAAGGTTGGCAACTTCTTGCAGAAAGAATTGGATTACGAGGCCATCACGCACTACTACTGGACGGACACCAAGGTTGTGCTGGGCTACATAAACAACGAGTCTAGGAGGTTCAACATCTTTGTTGCAAACCGGGTACAACAGATAAGAAGCAACACTTAGGTGAGCGCATGGAAGTACGTCGGCACCAGGAAGAACCCAGCTGACATTGCTTCATGCGGCGCGAGCGCTGTTACTGGGAGCTACTGATCGGTGGAAGGGACCAGCCTTTCTCTGGTCTGCCACACCACTGCCATTAACCCAAGAGTGCATGCCAGTTAGCCCAGACGATCCTGAGGTCAAGAAGGCCGTTGCACACACCGCCCAGGCCAAGACCACCTTCAGTAACTTTCTGGACAGGATCGGATACTTCTCCGACTGGCATCGCGCTAAGCGTGTCGTGGCTGTATGTCTCAGATTCAGGGGCATATTGAAGGCAAGAGTAGTGAAAGGATCAGTGAACACAGACTCTGACAAAACACTCAGTGCTAAAGGAAAGCGTGGTTACATACCGGTGGATGCAACGGAATTGCAGCGAGGTGAAAAGGTCATCATCATGGCGGTCCAAGCAAAGGCTTTCCCAAGGGAACTGACCACTCTTCGTCGGCTAGGAGCATATGCTTCTGACCGGAAGCAGTGTGGAAAGCGAAACCTGTCACTCAAGAAGGACAGTTGTTCTTACCGTCTAGATCCATACGTGGATAGTGACGGCCTGATACGCGTTGGCGGCAGGATACGACGTGCCAATATACCCCGTGATTTGGCACACCCTGTCGTCTTACCTAAGGAGAGTCATATGACAAGGTTGGTGATTAGTCATCACCACCAGCATGTTTGCCATTCCGGCCGCGGGATGACACTCAACGAGATACGAGCCTCTGGCTATTGGATCATAAAGGCAAGGGCTACTGTCACTTCCTACCTGTGGAATTGTGTCAAGTGTAGGAAGATGCGTGGCGGGACTGTGACTAAAAGGATGGCCAACCTGCCAGAGGATAGGTTGGAGCCATCGGACCCCTTCACCTATAGTGCTGTGGATTTCTTTGGTCCTTTTTTATCAAAGAAGGACGGAGTGAGAAGAAAATATGGGGAGTTCTTTTCACGTGCACGGCCAGCTGGGATGTGCATATCGAGACGGCAAACTCCCTTTCAACGGATTCATTCATCGATGCCTATCGACGTTTCGTAGGCCGACGTGGACCCGTCACACAGCTGCGCTCTGACCGCGGTACCAATTTCGTGGGAGCCCGCTCTGAACTTGAGACACCTTTGGCTGAAATGAATGATGGAAAGATCACCGCAGAACTGTTGAAACAAAATTGTGACTGGGTGACCTTCAAGATGAATCCCCTCACGCCAGCTATATGGGTGGTGTCTAAGGGACGGATGATCCGATCTGTCAGGAATGTGTTATCAGCCCTACTCAACGCACATGGCGATCGATTGGATGACGAGCAACTGCGCACTCTGATGGTGGAAGCAGAAGCCGTAGTGAACAGCCGGCCGATTACTAACCCCGACACCACAGTTCCCGTCTCTGGGGAGCCCCTCTCACCGAGTCAGATTTTGACTCTTAAGTCAAGAGTCGTGCTACCACCGCCCGGGATCTTCATAAAGGAAGATATGTACGGCCGTAAACGTTGGCGTCTGGTTCAATTCCTAGCCAACCAATTCTGGAACAGGTGGCGCACAGAGTATTTACTGGCTATGCAAGAAATATCCAAGTGGAACAAGCAGCATCAAAACCTTAAGACAGGCGACATTGTCTTGGTAAAGGATGAATGCAACCCGCGTTGTCAGTGGCCTTTGGCGCGGGTCAACTAGATCTACCCAAGCGAAGACGGCTTAGTTCGAAAGGTCAAGGTGATGATAAGAAGTTCGACATATGATCGTCCAGTACACAAGTTAGTGATTCTCTATGCACCGGAAAACGCCGACGAGGAGCCCAATTAGTACAGGAACTTGTATAGTGACATTTGTTTTCGGACACTGAGTCATTTTGTATCGAGTGTGGTGATCATACTTAGAATTAACATATGTTGAAGTTTTTTTGTGTGAGTTAAATTAGTTAATGGTTAACTAAATTTAGAGGAGCCATGTAAGTGCTAGTAATGAGGAACCGAGCGTATTTTTTGATCGCTGGGCGGCGCTGCGCCCACTCCAGTTATACTAATTACCCATAGTCCTTAGCTCTTCGTTGGAGAAGAAGGGGAGCTGTGTTTATGAACTTTAGTTACCAATACAATGCCGGGAACCGGCTGCTGCGTCCCGCAGTGTAAAGGTAAAGGTAATGGTAATGGTAAAGAGGTCACCAGTTCCCGAAGGATCCTACTCAGAGAAAAGTGGATAATCGCTATACGGAGGGACAAATGGCAGCCGACAAACACGAGGTTGGTTTACCGATGCCATTTTGTGGAATGCGACTACAAACAAGAGACAACTAAAATGAGACAATTTTTAAGACTAAAAGAACCGAAAAAATATCAAGGCCACCATAGCTGTTGTTGAGCATGGAGTCTTACGTTAATTTACCTGGAAGATCAAAGTAGGCTACCCAATAGGTCTAGGTTAAACATTGAGTAAAAACAAATAACAACGCTTTTACAACATGAGTTTACTTTCATATCTAAGGATGGCAGTACTTATTTACTCTGAAGAAATATTATTGACCAATAATGTCCTTTACAAACATGAAAAAAATGTGTTCGCCACCATTGCAACATGCAGTCAATTAACATTTCCAAGTTTTGTTGTGGGCAAGTGATCATTGCATGTTCTTGTCAGTCTGGCTATCATCCATCTTTCCTAAGTGTCACAGGTCCTTATAAAAATGTTTCTTAAGATAAATCGGCTTGAAAACATTTAAAAAAAATCATCCAAACATTGTAACATGATTTGAACAAAGGAGTTATCCACTGGGATCAGGCACACCTTTGTGTCTTTAAATGTATGAACCACAAAGCGACACATGTTTCTCTCTGTTACCCACATCTGGGCCTGCACTTGTGCATAATAATCATGCTTTAAATCGAGTTTAAGTTCAGTACAATGTTGCTTCAGGTAAGGCACAGTCTGCGGTGTGACAAGCATATTTCTTGCACTGTATGGACACTTTACCTCCACCACTGTGTCGTCACCCACCAGTCCATCTGGTGAAGAACCTAAATATGGCTTGTCTGCTGATACAACAATACCACAGTTAGTTACTTTGACATGAAACATATTCTCATATGTGGTGATAGCCTCCGGCTCTAGCTGATTTCCATGACTTGTTTTTTGCTGACAAAGTCTTTTCCATCAAGCATATCATTTGCAAGGTTTTCTTTTGCCTCCTGAGATACACATTTCATGATGTGTCCAAACTTTGAAGATTGCATTCTGTTTCTCCTCTCCTCCTTCCATTCTGCACTTCTGCCTTTTGCCCTTCTGTTCTTTTCTCTATTTCATCTGCCTTCTCCATGGATATTGTGGTGATGTTTGTCTTATCCAGGAATATGCTTGGCGAAGTAATGGTGGTCATGTTCAACTGCATACATGTTGGCTGGCCTCGGAGTATGCACACAATGTGCATATGGGTGTATAGTATCACACGGGTTATATGGTATATTTGCACACATGCGTGGGGTTCGTTTCAAGTCGATCGTGTGGTTCCATCTAGTCCCGATTGTTTTCCACATTTAGATTTCTTGAGAACCTCTTCCAATAGGAACGTAAGTCTCGTTACCTAATTTTAGCTGTGGACTCCACTGGCGACCTAGGCTGTTTTGACGCCTGTGTAAAGAATATAGTTATTATTATTATTTTGTTTGTCTTTGCACTCACATAGTTTTTTCTGGTTTCAGGCCAATAAAAATATGTTAAAGGTGTTTGAGAAGCTATATATGTAAAACTGTTCATGGTAATCATTTCAGAGTTATTTACAACATGATACCATGTATTATCGCTCGCACACTGCCGGTATAGCAAAATTTATATGCACAGCAATTATGTTTACTTTACTCAAAACAGTCCGCTTGTGGTCATGAGCTGTGTGTGCTAATGTGCATCTATATACCTTATTAGGCATACATATTAAAACAAATTTCGACTAATTCCACACGACGTAATCATCGGTTTTAGCAACAATTCATAGTATGTTTTTAATATATGTAATGATTCAAGTTTGTCTGACACAATTGTTCCTTCTGATCAATAAACATTGTGATAAGTGTTGTTTACTCATACGTTCCTATGATTGAAGAAACTTATAGAAGTATCGTATTGTGTCACTATTATATTGCACAGCCTTGTCACTCTGTACATGATCGCTGCAATTCCGTAACTTTGTAAACATAGTGTCAAGATTATTGAAACAAGGACCTGACAACAAATCCAGCTCAAAGCTAAACACGTGACATTATTCCCACACTTGTCGATGTCACGCAACGAAAAAACCGAGTGTTGCGGGCATCTTTCGCCATTTCCGTTGTGTTAATATTAGTACCTTCACAAACCGCGCATGTGAAGTACTTTCGCAATGCATATAAGACATGCTACAATAGAAAATCGAAACTTAACCTATAAGAGAAGGTTCATTACTATGTCATGGACAAAAGCGGATACCATGTTCTGCCATCTATTCGAGATAAGTGTTCATATTTTAAAGGTAGGCTTAACACCGTAGCGACCTTTGCGATGTTTGATGAAATATTTGAACTAAGTAAAACAGTCATATCTTTACAGTTTTCATATATGAATTACCGGAGACAATTTACCTAAGACCACGTCAACCATAGTATTTTAATATTGCATGACACAGCAACTCTACATCACTAATTCACTGTTCTAAAGAAATATGGTGATGTGTGAAGCAGTGACATTGTGTTGTACGTAACTCCGCATCAAAGCTAACAAAAAGATGTTCTATGCGGAGAAAACACAAATCCTACTGCAACGAACACCAAAGTTACATTATATCGGTCACTTACCTATACCCAGCCTCCTACCCAGCCACACTCGCCGCCAGGGGACTGCCGAGACCAACAGTATCCCTGGCAGAGAACCCTGTTGAAAATTGGAACTTATACCCTTGACACACCAAAACCGACTTTCCCCATCTATTGCAATCGATTGCAACCGATAGCATGCTGATATCGGTTGGGATTTTTCACCTTTGACACATCGCACAATTTGTAGCGCTACAAGCAAAATCACTGATCTACAAATAATTGTTGTCGTCACCGGGAGCATAACCAGGAATAACCTGGTCCTGGGCCGAATTAATGAGGGAAGACGCCAGAATTAAAACGGACCAAAACAAAATCACCAGTTGGATGAACGCCTAATGTTCAGCGACCATTGATGTTTGCACTGACGCATCAGTCGATAGAAGGCACCACAGGAGATAAACAGGTGTACGTAAACACTGCCGAAGAAATGAAACAGTTTTGAGAGGAACTTCAAACAATACCGAAACAAAATTAAACGGCTTAAGCACGATTATAAACGCTTTTTGCTCTGTATTTGCTCTGTATTCACCCGCGTGAAATGTTTACTATGTCGCCTAGTGCACTATTCGTGTTCATTTTGCAAAACATGTGACATCCTAATCATGGGATTATGGTTGTATGTCCATGTGACTTGCATCAAAATGGCCATATCGACAGGGAGCTAGCGCAGTACAACATCGCTACCGGTTGCAAGTTAACCGATACCAGTTTTACGATCTGCTCGCGAGTAGGTAGTATTTGCTATCGATTACAACCGATAGCTCTGAAAATGTTGGTGACACACCAAACACTTCTATCGGTTGCAATCGATTGCAACCGATACCAGTGTTTGGTGTGTCAACGGTATTAGTGTTGCTGCATTAACCAATGGGCTACGACCCTACGACTGTCGGTCATTTGTGGCTAATCGTATAAGATGCTATACGTATTGTTTGTGAAGTAATTTAACTTTAACTGTCGTCGTCGGACGGGTTATTCATGGAAACGCTATTTGAAGTTTGTTGGGGCGCGTTCCAAGAAAGACGTCGACCAACAGAGGAAGTAGAACGAAGTACAAATGACTCTACATCCACACATAATAATAATAATAATAATAACACGGATTAACTTTTATGGCGCCTATATCGCCAGGAACCTGAGCTCAGAGGCCCAACAAAATACAATCAGTAAGCATAATCGTGAACAGGGACGCGCAAAAGTTAGTATCAAAACGACGAACACCCGAAGATTTATAGTGGAAATACAATTTTTTTTATAAATGTGTGTTTTTTATTAGGATAGCTATAGTTTCAAATGTTTTCAAAGTGATGGGGAGTTCAATCCAAACCCTAGACACAGCGACAGAGAAAGCACGTTTGCTCAAGTTAAGTTTTGTTTTAGGCACAGTAAGTTGTTCTAAAATAATTGGTGATCTAAGCTGCCTAGGGATATTTGAAAAATGCAGGAGACTATATCCAAGTAGGGTGGTTGTTGTGTAGATAGAGCACGATAAGTAAGAGTGGACAGCTTAACATTAATTCGAGTTAATTAAGTAACAGGAAGCCAGTGTAACTGTTTAAGTAAGGTAGTGATGGCGTAAACCGATGCACCCTGAGTTCCACATGTGCCATACAATTTTATACTCGTTGGAGTTTTGTTAATCTGGAACTTCTTTTTGGAAAACAGCGCCACTAGTGTATAATAACCGAACTATTTCGAGCACGCCACCTGGTGCATAAGGACCTCACTAATGAGCGCCTCCTGGTGACAAATGTTGGCTTGCAGCGCCCTTATCAACCAGTCTATAAACTGAGTAGCGAGGATGAACCGAGCTTTCAATGAAGATATATACTCCGACGACAGGCAGGAACGTAATGGGAAGTAAAGTTTAACGTTCTCCAGAAATGAACAATCTTCTTTGTTTTTGCTATGGCGGAATATTGTTCGCCAGTGTGGTGCCACAGGGCCGACTCACACCGACGTCACACAATTCTAAATAATAACTTTCGTCTGGTGTCCGGATACATCCGATCGATACCAACGGTCCTGCTGCCAGTTGTTGTTGGGATAAGGCCACCTGGCATCCGTCGAAACAAACGATGCCTTGTACTAGCCCGCCTAGCTGAAGCAGATGACCAGCACATACATAACGATAATGTGATAATGTTAGTAAAACTTACCGATTATGATTTTCATCAATATTATTTATCAATAATCTAAAAAAGGAGTTTCGTTGGTTATTACGCAAGTACCCGAAACTATTGTGACGTCATTCCGCCGTGATGTTGTCATGGTTGCACAAAACACCTCGCTCTATGGAAGCACACACCTACTCAGTGGCGTCTTGGCTCGTTTTGTTCGGTTGCCGTAAGTAAAATCAATATCATTTGAGAAAGCCTCTGGCTTGGTTATTGTTTGGATACTTTTGTAAGTTAGCGCCGCACCCCAAATAATCATGAAAACAGCAGCCACGCTTCTCCTCATATATCTACCACATGCATATATATATATATATACATATATATATATATATATATATATATATATATATATATATATATATATATATATATATATATATATATATATATATATATATATATATATATATATATATATATATATATATATATATATATATATATATATATATATATATATATATATATATATATATATATATATATATATATATATATATATATATATATATATATATATATATATATATATATATATATATATATATATATATATATATATATATATATATATATATATATATATATATATATATATATATATATATATATATATGTGTGTGTGTGTGTGTGTGTGCGTGTGTGTGACGTGATAAAAAAGTGACACTTGCTGTGATAATGAACGATCACAATTTACAAAAACTAAACATCGTTAGCCAAGATTTCAGGAGTTTCGTTGGTTATTACGCAAGTACCCGAAACTATTGTGCCGTCATTCCGCCATGATGTTGTCATGGTTGCACAAAACACCTCGCTCTATGGAAGCACACACCTACTCAGTGGCGTCTTGGCTCGTTTTGTTCGGTTGCCGTAAGTAAAATCAATATCATTTGAGAAAGCCTCTGGCTTGGTTATTGTTTGGATGCTTTTGTAAGTTAGCGCCGCACCCCAAATAATCATGAAAACAGCAGCCACGCTTCTCCTCATATATCTACCACATGCATATATATATATATATATATATATATATATATATATATATATATATATATATATATATATATATATATATATATATATATATATATATATATATATATATATATATATATATATATATATGTATATATATATATATATATATATATATATATATATATATATATATATATATATATATATATATATATATATATATATATATATATATATATATATATATATATATATATATATATATATATATATATATATATATATATATATATATATATATATATATATATATATATATATATATGTGTGTGTGTGTGTGTGTGTGTGCGTGTGTGTCACGTGATAAAAAAAGTGACACTTGCTGTGATAATGAACGATCAAAATTTACAAAAACTAAACATCGTTAGCCAAGATTTCGCTGTGTGTGAAGTTCTCAGGAACTCCGTCTGGTGGCGCCAATATACCTGGCGGTGTAACTGATGGGTTTAGACCCCAATTATTTTTTACGTATGCACCATTATAGTGTTGCTTTGGATTGTCCTATACTGTTATTTAATGATTAATGGATTATTTATTTTTGTAAAGTATTAAAGGTGATTTATCAATTCGAATTTTTAGCTCGTCTCATTTCAAATTAATTTTGGAAAAATTCAAGCATACCTAATATCCACTACGACATGCTATCTTGTATGTGCAACTTGTTTGTGTATTTTTTGTGAACTCATCAGACAAAATATTAATTTTGCATGCATAATTTATTTAGGTGAAAATAGAAACGCTGAAAATATTCACGAATTTCGCCCTTGCTGAAATGTCTTAACTTTGTCATGTGATCAGAGAAAGGATGGAAGTCTCGCTCACGATAAATTTTTACCCATTAAAGTGTTTACCGTTTTGGTATCCACAATTTTGAGCCTTACCAGATCTAGCGACTAAAGTAAATTGTTTCGATGATTTGAAAAAAATACGCAATTTTTAATTAAACCGACTGCAGATATGACTTAAGCTGTTCACACACTGCATATAAGCACATCAACGAACCGGATTTGTGATAGTCTAAATCAGTTGATGATGTAGTTTTAACATATTGTGCAGTCATTTATAAATAATATATTTGTACACTCATGCCACAGAAAGACACAAATAAATACCGTTTGTTTGCTTCATAAAGGAATACATCTTCAGTGTATCAAGAACATAATCTTAATTTTTGTTTTATTTGTATGTCTACAACTTTTGTATTGGTATTCTAAAATGTTTAATCATACTATGTATATATGGCCAAGCAATTTGTCTGAAAATATTGGTGTACATGACGTTTTTTATAGTATTTTTTATAAAATTATTTAAATAATATGACATCAAATGTTCAGTAACATTTTCGAGATGTAAATAAAACTTTATGTAATTTGTTAAACTTCATAGAGATGTTTCAAGAGCATTTTATTTTACAGTGATGTTTTAATACATCTTAGCATGTAAATGCGTAGTTTGTTTGCAAAGTTGCTCAAGTATAGCCATTGGTTAAAATCTAAGTATTTTTTTATTTCATGAATGTTGCTTGATTTGACTCAGAATGACCCAAATGCATATTCAGTGTATTAAATACTGATACTAAATTTAAGGTGTCTAATTGAACCTTATTTTATTGACATTATATGAAATTTTTTCCAGGAATCCAAAGAAACGTTACAATAGTTGCCTCTGTGAAAATCAGATGTGGCCTAACAATACTAGTTGCACCTTCAGTCATAGTGGCGCCGCCAAACGGAGTTCCTGAGAATTGTTCTCATAGCGCTTTGGCTAACAATGCCCAGTTTCTTTTATCAATGATGACCGTTTATTATATAACAAGAATAATATGTTTATCATATGACATTTCACGTAATATAGATATATGTGGAGAAGTTTGGCGGCTGTAGGCGACCGTTTTCATTGTATGTTTTTGGGTGCGGCGCTAAAATACAAAAGTACCACTCTTTGCTTAGTTTTTCATAAAATGTTGATGATATTTAGTGCTACAACTGTCTTAGAACACTATTATCATCATGCTTTTTTAAATATCAAATATTTTATTAGCAATTAAAAAAGTGGATATATTCATTAGTTAAATCAATATTTCCGTGTATATTTTATTATGGTTTTTTTCATATATTGGAAATGGTGCTGAGCGGTCTTCTTTGATACAACATTACTGCTTACTATCCAGATATCTGTTCCACGAATTTATATTTTTTAAACATTTACTTAAAGTGAACATAATATATTATCTTCGTCTTAAGTAATGTGATGCGTATATAGGCCACTCTCCAAAATTGTCTGAAAGTCGACCTGGCGGAGGTCATTTTGTCATGTTCTCCAATCTATGTTAAACTTTGGTCCAATGAAATACATAGCCTAAAGATTTAAATTCTGATTTCGTTGTTTAAATGCGAAAACTCATTAAGTGGCAGTGGGCGCATATCTGGAAAATAACCCTCTACGGTTGCGTCCGGTACCAAGGTGCTGAATTTGTTTTAACACCCTAAATAAATATAAATAAATTAATGCTGGAATTTAATTATAATTCTGCTATTCGAAAGATATTACGTTCTTCTTGGTGTACCAAAACTATCGATTACGTTATTAAATATATATTAGATAAAGTGATACATTTACATAAATTGCATATATACGGTAATATCTGACATAGTTTTAGTAAGCTTTTTCGGTAACCATGGATTAACAGCAGGATTTTAGCATATATTATACACTGGTATACACTGACTTAGTTGTTTTGCTTACACAATGTTCTCCGTACTTGCTAGATGGCAGGCTTTTTCTTTGCTCGTACGAGCTTAGTAGAAAATACATAGTTAGCAAGTATATTAGCCTAAAGTGTTCTTTTGAAAACAAAAACAGCCTTACTCAAGGCTAACGTAGCAATCCATTTAAGACTAATTTTGTGATGGCGACGTGCAAACGGCAGGTAAAGGCCACCAGGCATTTAATATGCAGTAGTTGCAGCAAATGGATGGATTTCGTCGAGTCCGGGTGTGAGAAGTCATAGGCTGACGCTCAGGCGGATAGTTTTAGTTATGAATGTAGGGGATGTACGAAGATGAAGGAACTTGAAGTGCAGTTGGAACAGCTGAGGCTGCTCGTTGTGGAAATGGTGGGAAGGGAACAGGTGGGTTGTGCCAGTGGTTCCGGTGAGGAGACAGTAGATGATAAAATGGGGGAGGACGATGAGAGAACGTAAGGGGACGGGAAGGAAAGAAATGGGAGGGGAGACAAATGGGTCGAAGGAGAGGGGAGTGGGGAAGACAGTAGCGAAGGAGACGAGGGGAAAGAGACGATAATTAAGGCGATGGGAGTGAGGGAGACGGGGGGAAGGTTTCAGGAGAGAAGGCAATGGGAGCGCAAGTTAGCAAGGAGAAGGAACGGAAAGGTGACATGTTGATGGATGAGAGAGAGAGACTGATAACAGTCTGCCAAGTGACAAGGCTGCAGGACAGAATGTAATGGAAGAGATCCAACGGAAGAGCTATTCTGAGGCAGTGATAGAGGGGGTGAGGAAGAGAGCGAAGGTGTTTGTGGGGGACTCAATAGTTTGGAAGACCGACAGAGTCTTAAACAACGGAGATGACGTAGTGGTTTGCTTGCCTGGGACCAAAATAGAGGCGGTAACTGATAGGGTAGAAAACATCGTGGGTTCGGGCAAGGGTGGATCTGTTTTAGTACACGTAGGGACAAATAACATAGAGAGGGAGGGTACAACTGCCATAGTTAGGAAATACAGGAAGTTGGTCAGAACACTAAAGCAAACGCGGGTTGAGCAGGTAATATTGTCAGGTATTTTACCAGTAATAGGAAGGAGATATCGAAAGTGCCGGGGATGGCAATTAACATGCTAGTCCAGAAGATATGTAGGGAAGAGGAAGTTGGATTTGTGGATTTTTTGGGAAGTTTTGTTGGAAGGACTGATATGTACATGATGAAAAGGCTTCATCTAAATGGAAAGGGGGCAGCAGTATTTGCGGATGGACTCACATCAGCAGTAGACAGTGGCTTGGGTAGCATAACAAATATTTTTGATAGCAAAAAATGTTGAACTAGAAGCGCAGAGGGGTTACTTAGAGATGCCTCAAGCACGACAACAGACCAATAGTACAGAAAAACCAATAACAAAATGTCCGAAAAACACGTCTGAAGCAGGTCATAGATGCGTGTGTTTAAATGCTAGGAGTATAGTAAAAAAAAATGATCTAAATATTATGGTAGGAGATATTGACCCTCACATAGTTGCTATAACCGAATCATGGGCCAACACAGACATAATAGATGCTGAAATAGGATTGACAGGATATGTAATGTTTAGGAAAGATCGAATAGGAAGAAAGGGAGGGGAATTATTTTATATGTTAAAAAAATCTATTCAGGCTTATGAAATAAAATTATAAGGGGAAGCAGATTGCGATGAAGCTGTTTGGTGCAAAATAGTTTCAGGAAATTCAACATTAACTAATGGATTAGTTTAACAAAGTCCAAACATAAACGAAGAGGATAACACAATAATACAACACGCTACAACGGAAGTGAGTAAAGGGGAATGTTACATAATGGGAGATTTTAACCATGGTCACATACAATGGGAATCTCTAGAGAGTACAGGGGGTGAGGACCAACAATTTATATTTCAGGATAGCTTTTTTTACATAGCACGTGCTAAATCCAACCAGGGGATATAATGTATTATATATAGTTTTTTTATCACAAAAAATAATTAGTGGACATTGCAAAAATACATGAACCATGGGGTAATAGTGACCACAATCAAATACATTTTGACATCTATGTAAAATTTGAAAGTAAAAACAAAAAACGTATAAGAGAAACTTCCACAGAGGTAATTATAAAGATATGAGAAAATACTTAGCAAAGCTGATGGTTTCTGTGCTCTTTAATTTAGGATAGCTAACAGGTGACAGGTGATCAGCTTGTTCCCTTTCATAACAGTTTTATAGCATCACATGGGAAATCATTCAAATGTATAACAGTTATTTTTATTTGCATATTTAAAATGTTTAAATAATTGTTTTCATTAGTTATGTCTCAATCAGTAACAATAATAATGGTGATGGGCGTAAACAGTTAAAGTTTTTAACAGAGTGTTGGACAGCACGAAGAAAACGAAAAGGCACTTATTTAAATATATGTTATGGAATAATACAGACATCACTCACTTAATTTTGGAAATTCGTTAATTTCTACTATTGAAATATTGGTGCGGGAGTTTGGTATCGGTCGTAACAAAACTAAATTGTAGGGTAGGACCAGCTATTGTAGGGGCCTATATAATAGTCTTTGACACACATGTGCAAGTGTTTTAACATAATACACTTCAAATGTTGAATTATCATTGCTGAATTAACAAATAGGTTTGCCTGTTATTTAATTGGCATATTATTATAGGAGATGTATATATTTCCTGAAAGAACTCGTCGAGACAAATCCAGTGGTATACTATTTTAGAGAAAGAAATAAAAAATAATAAGTAACAAGTTCAAACCGAACTGTCAGGCAAGTTTGCAGAGTGGCCCACATTTATATACCACAACAAGGTATATATGTGTTTGGTGATTCCTGATGCGACATCATCCGATGCCTACACAACATTATTATCCATTAATCATATTTACATAATGTACTTGTACTAACAGTTAGATATTATATTTACTCCCATTAAAACAATTATGCGCCATGTATTGTTAGCTTATATATTCCCCATATTTAACATCAGCATGTTTGATGGACCCGTAATCCGTTTCAGAATGATCTTACGTTTTACAAAACGTATTATTTGGTTAACAAAGACAAAGGTGTGTATAAGCGTGTGTGTGTGAGTGTGTGCATGTGCGTGCGCACGTGTGTTTGTGTATGTGTTTATCTGTTAATGTAAAAAGTTGTGTAGGGGATAATTATATTCCCATACAAGAAACAAATAAATGTTAATTTATGTTGTGCCTCAATATCTGCTATGATATCGTTGGTGTAAATGTTTGTAATACGATTTTATCATAGAAATATGCAAATAAGCAATATGCAACTTTATTGATTATTATCGGATCAAAGTTACACTCTTCAAATATGCGCACGTTTCACAACACACTACTATTTACACGTTTTTCTCGGTAATTTACAAGTTTATTGTAGTAAGGAATGTATTGCAGTGCTATACTCGGAACAAATACATGGGACGATTGCCGCTTCGACGCGGTCTCGACACAATGTGACTCACAAGAACAACACAGAGAGAAAACATGCGGTCGATCACACACTTTTACGCCATATTCGTGCAGGTGATGTTTATATCAGACAATTTCAAAGATTCAATAACACAGTACCAAGATATTCACAATGCTGTATGTGCACACACACACACATGCGCGAGCGCACGCACGCACGCACGCACGCACGCACGCACGCACGCACGCACGCACGCACGCACGCACGCACGCACGCACACACACACACACACACACACACACATTATCGACGTCCTTATTAACGAGTACACACTGTGCTAACTCGAGTGACTTTGCCGAAGAAGCACTTCAACAACGTCAACCTGATTACTATAGAAGAGTTATTGGCATAAACTAGATGAAAAGGAGTGTTTCTATGAAAATCGAACATGAGGCCAATTACTAAGTTACAAAAATCGGAGAGAACTTATGAAATTCGCCTAAACGAATATGGCTTAAGTATCCTAGAAGAAGGGATTGAAGAGGATATTACATATAATTGTTGAAGATATTGAAAGGTTATAGACAAATTGATAGAAGTTTTGCCTTCTCACTTAAGCATGGTATAAGAACTAGATGACACGAACAATTAATGATGGAACAGTATATGTTATATATTATAAATAAATGAATGTCAAAAAACGGTGAACAGAACAATGCATGAAAGGAACCAATTTTATACTGATTGTTTAAATGATATCAGTATGATTACGTTTAGAAACTAATTGCACGTATCTGATCAGGGCTATATATAGATGACCATATACCAATGGCTTTCATGCCCATAATCCAAATGGAGCTTGTAGATTTGGGTGGCAATCTTCTGAAATATTCTTCAATCGTGTTAAATCTGGCTAAAGAAGTACGTTTAGTAACAATTGCATAAAGATGCGCTTTCAAGTTGCCGTTTTTACCACCGTAAATCGTATATGTTAGAATATATGTAATATGTAAAATTTACCTTCACAGGAGCGACCACTTGTTCTAACATACCATGCAGAAACGGAGAAACTTGTATAAATAGTGGAGGTGGATACCAATGTTTATGTCGACTACAATATGCTGGTCGTTATTGTGAAAGTAAGTGTATTATTTGTATCCGATTTTGTTGGTTACCAGCATGATATTACTTTTATATGACTTTCGTTTCTAGTTGTTATTTTATGAGAAATGGTTCAGCGAAAATGCAAACATAATACAATCTACTTCCCGTTGTAGTATTGCTATCAGTAATGAGCTCAAATCCGAAATCATTTGTTAAGATAATACATTGAATTAATTAGTTTTACACATAATATGATATGATACAACAAGTAAAGCCTCTAAAATAAAATGCATACGTACATAATGGGAAGAGGTTGTTCGTCTTTTTTATTCCAGTTAATGTTACTACTATCGAGCATATAAACACATTGATACTGTAGTTAATAGAGGAATTGTTATCATTTACA
>BSQZ01000119.1:40000-47500 GCA_033239005.1 Lamellibrachia satsuma | reverse complement strand
CTTAATGCCTGCACTACTTATCAAAGATAGATTGGTAAAATACGCTGACGAATAATCCAGCATTATAATGATTAATAGATTCCAGCAATATAATGATGGAACCATCAATAGAATAAATATAGTCATCATTAACTGATTTGTTTCCTGGATAAAATACGGGAAATGCACCAGAAATATATATTTCTCAAGAAGTTGCGAAAACAAATCATATACACACAAGCTACAAGATATACGGAAATGAAGAAGAATACACAAATTACAAAAAGGCACTTGATGCAGCTACAACTAAAATTAGAAGACATCAAATCAGTCATGAGCAAAATTAGTAAGAAATATAAACGGGGATAGACATGTGATTTGCGCCGAGCTAGCTGCATGCAAACAGTTGTCAACATTTTGCCCCATTTTTATATGTTTTATTTATTCTACCACACCGAGTTTTACTGTGTACGTTCGTCAACATATCTGGTATATACAAGGAAGTCGCATCCTGCAAAAGTCCGCCGTATGTGTGTGTGTTTTACTGACTTTTAAAAACTTCCGTTGCACTGCGGGTTCAGTCACCTGACCATACATGAATATTCCTGCCGGTCATTCAGGCAGCAGTTGACCCATGTTGCGTAACCATGCCGCCGTATAGGTACACTGCCTGTCAGCTACTTGAACTATCCAGTGCGTCACGCCTGAATGCCGATGCATGGACGACAGCGATTGAACTCGGCATTGCGGCAAAGTTACCAACGAAACGCGGCTGCCGAGGTGGTGTTCGGAAACAACGAATCATTCAACCAGTGATCGGACATCGGCCACCCACTCGCCAAGCAATTACAAGTAAACAAACGGGTGTTGACAGCTCGAATCTCGTTCACCAGATCACCCCGGTCAGCGCGCTTGACACCTGTACTGCAGCTACGCTCGGTTTGTTGAATGTTAGATCGCTGCGTAATAAGGCCGATTTTATCACAGACAACGCATGCGAAAACGACATTGACATTCTGTGTCTGACGGAAACCTGGTTAACTGATAACGATGCATCCTTGATATCTGCTATTGTCCCTCACGGTTACAAGTTCCAACATCTCCCGCGAAACGATCGACGCGGTGGAGGCGTTGGGGTTCTGTTCAAAGCTTCATTTCACCTTGCACTATCCAAACCGTGGCCCGCCGAATCTTTCGAATGTCTCGAAGTCCTGCTACGCGGATCGAGCGTTGCAGCAGCATTACGCATTTTTATGGTGCACCGGCCACCATCATTTGGTCGCAAGTCTAAGCCGTTTCGCGTATTCCTAGAGGAATTCGGCGAATTATTCGAGCGTGTCTCCATAAAAAAACTGGACTTATCATACTTGGTGATTTCAACGTTCACTACGGAAATGGTGATGACAAGGACGCACGTGACTTGGCTGCAATTTTCAGCGACATTAATCTACAACAACACGTGACATCGTCAACGCACTGCCGAGTAACATTCTTGATCTTGTGATCTCACCGGTGACAGGCTCTGTGCTAACCACGGGCAACTGAATCAGCTTGAGCCCCTGTAACTAATATATATATAAAAGGGTATGCAACTAGGAATGACCCAACTCATCTTTCAACATCCATATCTCAGCGTTGCGATGCGTAATCCAAATACTATGACCTTACACAAATGTCCCAATGAATAAACTTTCACTATACCTACTTATCATTAAAAACATATATGGATTTCTTATAAAAAGAGGTGCGGTAACGACTGTACGCACATAAAACCCATCAAACCGCATACGGTAACGTGACAATGTTACCGGAAGTGAGGTGCGACATCCCTTGTTAGCCAAATAGTCTACCCAACAAAAGGAGCCAATGATCAGTCTGACACATTCTACAGCAGGTGACACCTGGTTTGATGGGTTTTCTGTGCGTTTCAATCGACATGAAGCAGTTCACGCGCGACTTGATCGATTCTCCGCTGGTCACCTCTCCCGCCGATGACATTGACAGTTTATGTGAACAGTACATGTCTCAACTTTTGACCATAATCGACAAGCATGCACCCGTTATCCGACGAACGATAAATGTGCGTCCCAGGCAACCGTGGAGAACCGATGACTTGCAGAGGATGAGACAGCAGGTTAGACGAGCCGAACGCAAATGGCGCCATACACGACTCACTGTTCATCGTGAAATTTACACGGATTTGCGTGACGCTTTCAAGCAAAGCATTGCTTTGGCCAAATCTGTGCATTACTGTGCCGATATTAAATCATCAGCCCGTAATAAACAAGAGATGGACCGCATCACCAACGACCTGATGGGTCGCTCCAATAAAACTTTGTTTCCGAAAAGTGATGATGGTCCAGGCGCAATGGCTGATTGTTTCGTCACGCACTTCACTGACAAGATCACTGATATCCGTGTACATCTGGCGACATTAAGTACGCAGCGCCAGCAGTCGGTGTTCGCAGATGATGATGGCTGTCGTGTTGTGGATCCTCTTTGTGACTTCGAACTAGCTACATGCAATGACATCTGTAATCTGGTAATGAAGGGTACTAGCAAACTTTCAACTGACATCGACATCATTTCTGCAACCCTGCTTAAATCGAACATTGCTACGCTCGCACCGGTGTTAACACGCATTGCGAACCTGTCGATCGCGTCCTCAACAATGCCAGCTGTTATGAAACACGGCGTCGTGACACCATTGTTAAAGAAGAATGATATCGACCCTGAAATACTATCCGTGTTCAATGAAATTAATTATAAAAGATACAAAAACAAATTAAGGCATCTTATTAATATTGCAGAAAAATATCGCTACCAGAAGGAGTTTGATAAGCACAAGAGCAACTTGATAAAAGCTTGGCATGTGATAAGGGAAATCATAAGCAAGAGGACAGCATTTTCATGTCGCCAAGAGTTCTTAATCAATGGTAACTTAACACAAAACAAGCAATTAATAGCTGATAAATTCAATGAGTATTTCACGACCGTTGGATCAGAATTAGCTAATGAAATACCATTCGTCACAGAAAAGCTTATTTGTATGAAAGACAACAAACAGTAAAATTTAATGGAATCAATTCTGTTCTCAAAAATATAACATGTGGAGTACCACAAAGATCAATATTAGGACCCTTACTATTCCTTATATATATATAAATGATTTAGGTGCTGTTTCTCAGATCACCTTTTCCTTTATGTATGCAGATTATACTAACATCTTTATCCAAGGGAAAGATTTGCAAAAAAATGGGAAAAAATTAAATATTGAAATAAAAAAGCTATCACTTTGGCTCAAAACTAATAAACTCTCACTGAATATAAAAAAGAACAGGTACAATGACCTTTAGCAGTACTCCCAGTATAAGAAACAGACGTAATGTCATATACATAGATGGAATAGAAATAGACACTCTTAATCATACGCAATTTTTGGGAGTGATAATAGATAATAAAATCAACTGGAGTAACCATATAAAGTACATATGCAATACAATTTCTAAGTGCATAGGCATTATCAAAACGGTAAAGAGCAAACTGAACAAGAAGACATTGGTTAACCTATATTATACATTTATTTACCCATATATTACTTATTGTAATGTAGTATGGGGAAGAGCCCCAACAATATATTTATCTAAAATTTATATATTGCAGAAAAGAATAATACGAATAATTAGTCATGTTGGATTTAGAAACCACACACAGTTTTTATTCATGATATATCAAATTATGAACATTTATCAACTAAACAAATATATAAGCTGCGTGCTAATGTATAAACATAATAGGGGTATGTTACCAAATATATTTAATGACATGCTTACCCATCATACTACTTGACACAGTTATAAAATGAGACAAGAAACAGTTTATAAAATACCATACTGTAAATCCAACTCCAGACAAAATACACTGGCATATGTTGGTCCCAAATTATGGAATACTATAGTTAAAAAGAACCACTTGGAAGATTGTACGTCTATTTGTATTTCTAAAAAGACAGTGAAATACTACATACGGGGAACCTACGAACAAGACTACTCTAGTCAATTGTGATATACCAGTATAATTAATATAATAGTCCTATGTATTATTCTATGTGAATGGCTTATTTGTGGTAAAATTTTTATCATATCTTATGACAAACAAGTTATTGATTAGACAAATGTGGCATACTTGTATTAGGAATCACTTGTGAATTTTTTTTTTAAAGAATAGACATCGTGGCGCATAATATACTGTCACATTCGCGGCGTCGCAACTATCAGAAAATGCCTTTCCACCATTGCTTGCAAAACAATTATTCATGCTTTCATCATATCGGACACACGGCGCATTATAAATGTATAATAATAATAATAACGTTCGCGATAAGAAGAACACACCGCTTGGATTATAATATCAACTTTTTTTAACGGCGGAATACTTAGACGGGTACTTCAGTTTAGTGTTTCGAGAAAGGAACGTGGTCCATTATCAGTAACATAGGCTAAATAAAAGCAATGAAGGATAATACATCACCTGGAGTGGATAGGATTCCACCGAAACTACTAATCCAGTGAGACAAGCAAATTAGGATATCACTTGCAAAAGTTTTCATCTTGTCATATAAAAAGGGAGTGGATCTTTTTGAATAAAAATTAGCAAATATTGTTTCATTATTTAAATAGGTTCCGATACCTAAATTTGATTTGTAAGGACCATTGAGTTTAACACCAGTATAAATAAATTGTTAAAACAGTTAAATAAAGAACCCATGGTGGACTTAGTTTTTACGCAAACATTAATAAACTCATCTCAACATGAATTCCTAAAAGCAAGGTCATGCTAAACACAGCCGTGTGGGATAACAGCTTCTAAGCTAGTCTAAGGGTTATTAATATATTGGGTTGATTAGGAGAAATATAACATATAATGAAAAATTATACATATGCATAAAGCAATAATTAAACATCTTTTTTAAAAACTGTATACAAGCAAGCCATACCGCAAGACGTACCTAGATATACTAGATGGATTACAGAGGAGACCAACTAAGCTGATGCAAGAACTGAGATAACTTAATTATGCAAATCCCCCACCGACCCTACAGCAAGGAGCGGATGTGAAGAACAAACAAAAGTATCTAAGATATTGAACGGTTATGAAAACATATAAGTAAACTAAACATTGTTGGACTACCGATATGCCGATGGGTTCTGTGTCCCTTTTCCAAATGGAGCACGTGGCTTTGGGTGGCAATGGCGTGGTAAGTGGTAAGTTTAGGCATATTTACGTAATTATGCGCTATAATATTTGTTTTGCTGTTCATGTATTTAAGGATACTTGAAATATGTAGGATTGTCTTTCACAGGAGCCGTCACTTGTTCTGACAGACCATGTAGAAACGGCGGAACTTGTCGGAAAAAGAATAATGGAGGTGGAATCGAATGTCTGTGTCCAATACGATTTGATGGTGTTTACTGTGAAAGTAAGTTATTTATATTGTAATGGATTGTGTTAGCTCCTGTCATAGAATTACTATCATTTGATAGAACGTTAATCATATGTAGGACCAAAGAAAGTTTCATTTCCTAGCCTTACGACGTATCCTTCTTTTCTTCCGGTTAGTATGTCCTGTTTTTCAGGTATCTTGGTCTTTCGCAGTTGATATGGAGGACTTTTTCCGTCGGTGGAATGTCTGTTCGGTTCACTTATGTTGTTCGGTACAGCAGCTCTTCGAAATATGCGTACCATCTCTTCACTTGATCTGCCTCACTGGTAATTGTGTCACCTGTATTGTCTTTAATTGGATCCACCCTCTCAGTTTACAGCTATTTTGTTGTCGTGCAGTGGTTTCATGTTACATTGAATTGCGTCATCCTGTGCTGTTTTGGCATCGAACACATCTTCAGCTCCCCCAAATCATTCAGGGATGATGTTGATGCGTTCGATGGTGGACTGTCTCAAATACTCTGTGAGCGACTGTTTTCGTCTAATTTGGCTTTCTTTCTACTTTCTTTTCTGTACTACACTTGTTTTAATATAGGGCCTGGTGAGAAGGCAGGTAAGGCATTGGGCTTCAGCATGGGGAGATGGGAACGTTTACTTTATAGTTATTGATCACGTCACCCGTCAGTGCAATAGTTTAGACCTTTTTTACATCCCCTATGCGTAGATGAACGTTTATGCTGTGAAAACGTTTTAGATTGACAAGTGTGACGAAAATAAAAAAATAATCAACGAATTTTTGTGATTCCGCCCCTGCACCCGTCATTGAACACATCAAAGTGCTAAACACTTCGAGGAACCTTTGTCTAGACAAAGTGATTGAGGAACGACATCACCTATCTATATCCTGCTAGCTGATTGGGGCCGTGTGTACATGAGGGGATTGCCAGTTTAACAAGATTTAACAAGATTGCCATCCCAAACAAGAAGTTTCACATGGCAAGTGTAAAAGGAAGCCATTGGCTTATCGAGAGTCTAACAATTTTATCATCTATGTGTAGCCCGTCCTTATCAAATATCTGTCAATTCTATTTTTAAACATATTCACACTACTAGCATTAACATTCACACTACATGCATTTATTACCCTCTTTGAGAAAGAGTACTTTCTCATGTTCAACCTACACTGCTCCTTAACTAATGCTGTTTTGTGTCCTCTGGTTCTACTGCCTTCTTTAAGTTTGAAGTACATATTCCTGTCAACATCCTCATAACCATTCACTATTTTAAACAATTCTATTTGGGCTCCTCTTAGTCTCTTGGTGTCTAGTGTTGTCAAACCACATTGTAATAAGCGAGTTTTTTAACTAAGGTCTCTCAATTCTGGAATCATTTTATTTGCTCTTCGTTGTATTCTTTCTAGCTTGTCTATGGCCTTTTTACGATATTGCCTCTATGCTTGAGTACAATATTCAAATGTGGTGTAACTATTGCTTTGACAGTGGTACAATTAACTGTTTCTTCGTATACATGATAGTTCTTATAATTAGCCCTAGAATTTGATTTCCTTTCGAAGCAGCAATCTCACATTGCTCTGAAACTTTCATGTCAGCACTAAATGTTACTCCTAAGTCCTTTTCTTTTGTGGTTCTACCTAGTTCAGCATCCCCCATTTTATATTCTTCGGTCATGTTTCCATGTCTTATGTGTATATTTACACTTCCCAAAATGTAATAACACGTGCAATTTTTCTGACCATTTATCTAGATCATCCTGTAAACTTTATCTGTATCATTAGTAACCTTTCTGTATACTTTTGTGTAATCTGCAAATTTGAGTACTTTGCTAGATATGCCATCTTCAAATAATTTATATATATATATATATATATATATATATATATATATATATATATATATATATATATATATATATATATATATATATATATATATATATATATATATATATATATATATATATATATATATATATATATATATATATATCTATATATATATATATATATATATATATATATATATATATATATATATATATATATATTAAAAAGGGTATAGG
>BSQZ01000119.1:0-35000 GCA_033239005.1 Lamellibrachia satsuma | reverse complement strand
TTCGTTTCAGCACAAACGCAGCAGAAACCGGACCATCTGCAGCAAGTAGTCGAATCTCAGATGTTATGACAGAGGTTTTTACTGCCGTGCTTGCTCATTTTGGTGAGCACGAAGACGATATTGAACCGGACCTGTAGCTGACTGTTCCCAAGGAAAAATATTGACGTGCTGTCTGCAGCAAACAATAAGCTTCTTTGAAATGCTTCGGTTTTTACCCGACTTCCAACTAGAGCTATTGTGTTTGCTTCTA
This sequence comes from Lamellibrachia satsuma, assembly GCA_033239005.1. Lineage (NCBI taxonomy): Eukaryota > Metazoa > Annelida > Polychaeta > Sabellida > Siboglinidae > Lamellibrachia > Lamellibrachia satsuma. Next base: position 34,750 of record BSQZ01000119.1, on the reverse strand, counting down.
GCGCTTACAAAAGCATTTTGTTAGCGACGCATGTACCAATGAGCAATGTTGGGAGTAACAGTTGACGTTGATGTCGGTACAATTTGTTTATTGTACATTTCTAATGCACATATGAATTGATGTGATACCTATTCATATAATGCCGTAATGAAATAGAGTTGTATAAGTACGTTCACCAATATAGTCAACAGTTTTGTGCAACTGTGTCACGCTTACTTGCTTCATTTATCATGTTTACATTTCGGGTAACAAACTGTGTTGATAAATAATTTCGATTCGTAATTAACGTAACCGTGTCATGCTCATGCATTTGTATTAAAAAAACAGTTTGCATTTTATCGGCGAGTGGATTACCATTTAACTAGATATGAGGTAGTAATGCTACTGTAATGGTTTGGACTAACTATATTTGTGCGTGTGTGCGTGTGCGTGCGTGCGTGCGCGCGTATCGTCCCCAGCGGAATAACGTCAATACGTCCGGGAGCAGAAAGAAATGGAAAGTGGAAAGGGGCAACAACTTGGGCGGTGGTGCAGTACATTATAGTTCGTGTACTGCTGGACTGCTCAAGCAAGCCTCACCTCACGACAACGTGAACAAAATAGGGAATATTATGTGTGCCTAAAATGTCCGTACATGGCAATTCTACTAAACTTCGTTTTTATGCGAATATTGTAAATGTACAAGTAACTAGATTTTTGAAGATGTACTGATATCATGAAATAAAAAAAATTGAAATGACAAAGAAGAGTGTTGCAAGCACGCTCTCGCCAAGAAAAAACATAACCGATCATCTCCCATTGAAAACAAGAATGAATATATATATATATATATATATATATATATATATATATATACAAACAAGGAAAATAATGCCATACTAAAACGAAGGTCAGAAGTCTGTCTGAAAATCACTTTGAACATCAACAGGCAATTTCGTTAATTAAAAAAAGCACTCGACTGTGTTTGCGAATAGGGGATTTGGCAAATTGTAAGACATATTATTATACCCTCTATGCCTGCTACCGGACTTCAACGCCACCTTTTGGTGTTTGACCTATTCTACTATTTTATATTTTCGTTATATGTCAATATTTAAAAATAATGTACCAATATTTATTTATTTTACAATGCTTTACTATGATATCCTATGTCATTATTTTTAAATATTTAATACAATTTGCTCGTACTCTTATTCAATAGGAGGGTGTCGTTTCGATTTCTAACCACGCTAACAAAAGAAAGACGACCATATTTCACCCAGCTAGCAGATGTGAACCTAGCGGTCGAATGTCCATACACGCAGCGAGAAAAACGTAGTCATACATGTAGGCAATACAACATATATCGCATCATCACATTATATCGAGGACGTTTCATCGTATGTCGTCTTATTTCGACACCTATATATGCCTATACAGCCTCAGTCCTGCACAAATACCGCACTTGCAACATTGCCACTGATTGGCGTAGTTGCAACATTGTTACCCACAACGTCCTTTGATCCCGCAGTGCAGCTTACAGCCGGATAGAAGCACACACACTGAGAAAACAAAGAACAAATATACCTGTCCTGAAGATTTTCACGTGTCAATCAACAACGATATTGTTTGGTCATTTACATATAAAAATTATTTGGAATTAACTATTACCATACACAATATTAACTGCACCCTCTTATAGCGGTAGACATCGTAAAATCAGCTCTATTCACTTGACAAGGTCTATATAAATGAATAACAGGAAGCTGGCATATGGAAAGTCCGATACCACCCGTTGCAACATTTTTACCGATAACGTCCTATGATATCGCAGCACCGCTTACAGCCGGATAGAAGCGCACACTGCAGACCGTTTCCAACACACAGCTCACAAGGAGTTCGGGTTATTTAGTAGGGTTTACTACGTTAGGGTTATACAGCCGACAACAGGTTGGGGTTCGGATTATGGCTGTTGCTCCCTTACGTCCGATGAGCTCTGACCCTATTACAGGACTCCTTAACCACTCCTTGGCCAGTCGTTTAGTCGCTAGGGAGCGATGATGTCCATAGTGTAGTACTACATTCGCCAGGGGGCGCTCAGGCTACACAGAAGGCTGTGCGCATGTGCAACCAACCGAAAACGGAAGTTAGCTCCAGTCGCCAGGGGGCGCTGATACAATTGCCATGGAAACCCTCCCTCTCATTTAGTCCTTCAGAAGAGCACACATACGATTATGGTATGGAGATGAGTTCGGAAAAAAACAAAATAATGACAAACAGTGGCAATGAGAGAATTATCACCATAGTGATGAAAGGTTAATACATCTGTTAAAAACGCTGGAACTATCATCTTTCCTGAAGGCTGCTCCACCGCGTACATAAAACAAGAATTGCCCTTGTAACTTCAGCTATGGTGGGATTTAAAACATTCTGGAGAAGCAACAGCCTCTATACAGTAACTAAGATCAAATTGTTTAAAAGCCTAGTTGTGGTCATGTATACATACATGCATGTATACATGCTTACATGTACATGCATACATACATACATACATATATACATGCATACATACATACATAAAATTTGTAATACATACATACCTACATATATACAAACATACATACATACATACATATATACATACATACATACATAAATACATACTTACATATATACATACATGCATACATACATACATACATACATACATACATACATACATACATACATACATACATACATACATACATACATACATACATACATACATACGTACTTATATACATACATGCACACAAATAGATATACCTGCATACACACACATACATACATGCATATATATTACACTATATTGTTATATTGTTAATGTAATATTAGAATAGCCACAAATTAAGACGTCACGTGTTTTGCTTGAAACCGGAAGTGTTGTTACGTCATGTTTTCAATGCTCGTGACACAATTTTTGTAACGTCACGCAATGGCGGCGAGCTGGTACACAGTGGTAACGTTGCTCGTCTTATTTAACTGCCGTGAGTAGGTAATCATGCTCTCTTTAAATTGTCTTTTTTCTCGTCATGATGACAATGGATAGAAAATGTGGTCATCGTGTTGTATGCAACATAGGTTTAGTAAGAGAATTAACACACATCTTAGTCCGACTTCTTATACATCGAGTAATGCCTACAAGGCCACACCGGAATTTGCCAATGTGTAGCATTATTATTGGAAATGTTCAACACTTGGGAGTGATATCACATATCACATTAAATAATATATTTGTATTGAGTGCATTATATCCATCTTTTCCTTTTTCCATCTATAAAAAAATTATTGTACTAATGCACTTGCTTGTTTTTTTTTTGCATTACTCCTTATCTGCAGCTTTCCCACACTTATACTCTTCCTAGTGCATGTTTACATTACTTTTATCGCAGTTTTCCCTTCGCAAAAGTCGTCTGACTGGTAGTAGTGGTAGTCAACCTGTTTCCACCCTCTTGAATTGCACACACGCTGTCCATCCGCTTTGCTCCAGTAATTCTCCGGAAACGATTTTTGTCGAATAATATTTGTAACTTTTGTTGTTGTTGTTGTTATTGTTGTTGTTGTTTTTATTGTTTTTGTTGTTGTTACGCGCCTCCGTCTACCACTACTACTACAATTACTATTGCTACTGCTACTGCTGCTGCTACTGCTGCTGCTTTTGTTGTAGTTGCTGCTGCTCCTGCTGCTGCTTCTGTTGTTATTGTTTTTGTTGTTGTTGACATGACATGAAGATGAACGGAACACTGATGAGAGAAAACTTAATTGCGACAAATGCACCAACATACGCACGCACACACACGCATTATTACATGCATTATCTATTTTGTATGCAGTATGTATCAAAATAGTCCGAAAATACTTTGTTTGCGTACAATGAATTATACTGTTCACAATGCGTTTGACACATCAACATTGATGTGGCCATGCTGAGAACTGTAGTACATCAACTGTTATGAAATTTGTCTTTCATTGATATCGTATGTGAACCAGATCTAGGAAACCTTTGTGAAAACATGTGTCCATCACATAATATGATAATGTTTCCTATACAGACACGTATGTTGTGTTCGACTACTTCATTGACAGATTCTTCGCAGAGGAAGGAAGCGGAACCGTTCACAAGGTGCGTTGCATCGTGCGATATACTCAAAGACGGCCGCTACCAATCTTGCAATGGGTGTGACGCATTTGTTGTATGTAGAAACGGAATGAAACATGAAACGGGTTGCACGGACGAATATGTTTGGGACGACGTGTATAAGGCATGTATGTCGTCAAGTACAACATGCGGTGAGTGGCAGCATTAAAACTCCAACCTCAACTGATTTAGCCTATCCCAATTCCGGTTCGTTGATTTCCAAATATGTAGTATGATAATAGTTTTTGTAACTTCCGTAGTCGATTCACTAAAAAAATACATATTTTTATCGAAATCATTGAAATTGGTTACATTAGTCGTGAGATATTGAAAGGCTCAAAATTGTGGATATCCAACATTTTAAGCACTGTACATGTCAATGCCGAGAATGGGCCTGAGTGTCCAGTTTTGTCCAGTTCACTTCAATTAATGCTTCACCAAGCAATGACTGATGTAATAGTTTGTATGATGACTTCACAACAACTGCATACAAATATGATACAAATGAGCTAGCCTGTTGCAATGGATATTAGGTAGGTTTAATTTTTCGCAAAATTATTTTGAAATGAGACTATCGAAAATAATTGTGGAGGTACCTTTAACCATCCATGTTATCTATTCAACATATTTGTCTACACGCGTACATGGTGCACGATGCCACAATACAAGCTTGGTTGTAATAGTCTCGTATAATGCGTTGTGTGAATTTATCGAAATGGTGTCAGTAATCAGACTAAAACATGGGTGGTAACTACATTTTCGGTGGTTGCTGTAGTAGTTGTATTGTAGTAGTGGTAGTAATAGTAGTAGTAGTAGTAGTAGTAGTAGTAGTAGTAGTAGTAGTAGTAGTAGTAGTAGTAGTAGTAGTAGTAGTAGTAGTAGTACAACTGAATAACTTACACAGGTAACGTTGTACTTGACAGGAGATATCACCTGTTCAAACAAGCCATGCAGAAACGGAGGAACTTGTTCAAATAAGACAAATGAAGATGTATTTGAGTGCGCATGTCCAATATATCACAATGGTTATTATTGTGAAAGTAAGTAAATGTTATTGCAACGGAATTTGTAGGTACTCTTCAGAAAAGTCATCTGACTTTCGTTTCGTCGTAGATGTTTTGTGATACAATAATTAAATTAGTGGTGTAAAAATAAGTTTTTTGTACTGGAATTTACAGGTTTTACGTAAACATCTTGGAATATTATGCTGCTTTTGTACTGCAGTGATTAATTTAAATGTGATGCAGTCAAATAATTATTAAGACACACTGTCCTAAAACATTTCTTCGTGAGGTCGCTTTTTTAACGTTGACATATATTATCGCGCATGTTGGCCAATATCTAGGCAAATATGGTGATTTTTTCAGATATACGAGTGATAGTGGACTAATTAATTAAAGTAGTATTTTTTTTGTGATTAGATTCCTTTTTTTGGAAAGTACTTAAGTGTCATCTTAAGTTGCTTTTTGGAGGAATTCTATAAGCGTGTACTTCATAAAGAATTTTACTATCAAATTAATTGCAACCTGGGTGTGTGTGTGTGCGTGTGTTTGTGTGTGTTTGTGTTTGTGTGTGTGTGTGTGTGTGTGTGTGTGTGTGTGTGTGTGTGTGTGTGTGTGTGTGTGTGTGTGTGTGTGTTTATATAGAATTTGCTTTGGTAAATTACTAATAATTATGGATGTAATTCAGAAAACATAATATGTATTTCCTTTTGTACAGGGTACACCAGATGTAAACTATATTTGTGTAAGAATGGAGCATCATGTGAGGATATCGCTGGTGGCGCAATCAAGTGTTGGTGTACGGCTTCGTTCTGTGGTTCATACTGTGAAATTAGCTGTGAAAGTAAGTGATGTATGTGGTGTTTATCATGAACAGTTCATATATGTATACCGCTTGTTTTTCTTTGACAGTAATAAGCTGCGACAGTAAATAATGTATGTGGTGTTTATCCCGAACAGTTCATAAATGCATATCGCGTGGTTTTCGCTATCAGTAATAAGATGACGTGACAGGAAATGTGAACTTCTATGAAAGAACTATAACTGTTCAGCTGTGGACATTGATGTGCCATAGATCATCAAAACATTGTGTTTACTTGGATTATAATCTATTTTATGCACGTTTTGGATCAAACAAATATATTCATCCAGTCACACAAACAACATGCACTTTGAACAGCCCATATTGTGGATAGCCGAATACGATCTAAAGTCATAGCATGTTTGTCTTGTGTCAGTATTTCAAAATTTCAATGGAATTCAGTATAACACTTTTGCAAACGTTATTATATTTAGTCAACACATAAGAATATGATCAATATGATTGACGTAACTATGACTGGTATAGCCGTTACCTGGAATGTCATGGTTGATCGCTAAAGGGTGTCCGTAAGTAAAAGCAGTGCATCGCGGGATCGATTGTCGACGGAAGTACTTGTACTTCAAATTAAAGAGTGGGAAAGGCGTCTTTCAGCAAAGAATACTGCGTACCAGCAATAACGCTCAATGTTGTTAACATAATCACAACAACAGTATCAGAACGCGATAATTATCTGATCGGAAGTTTAATAAAGCAGGAGCAGACGTGAAAGTTTCAAGTTACTGGATCCGGTTTGAACAGATTTCCGCTATGCCGTGATTCGCTGGCCAGCGCAGAGTAATACCATTTTTTTGGCCAAAATAATTCAGGTGTAGTGTCAGACACCCAGGAAAGTTTAGCAAAGGCCTGCCTTGGTTATTTCATAATTTTTTTGTGCATCTGGTATGTTGCATAAATACATTTATGCAATAGCCAACGCAAGTTCGATGCAGTAGAACATTTAAATGGACCAAATAACGGCGTTTTTATTATAAAGTGGACTGCTCTCTCTCTCTCTCTCTCTCTCTCTCTCTCTCTCTCTCTCTCTTTATATATATATATATATATATATATATATATATATATATATATAGATATGTATTTATATATATATATTTATATAAATAAATATATATATATATATATATATATATATATATATATATATATATATATACATATATGTACATGTATATGTATAACACACTGCTATATATATATATATATATATATATATTTATATATGTATATACATATATATATATATATATATATATATATATATATATATTTATATATGTATACATATACACAAATACATATATATATATATATATATATATATATATATATATATATATATATATATATATATATATATATTTCCTTCTGACACAGTCAGCCATAGTTTGTGCATGTACGATAGATGCTATACACATTATATCAGTTACCTTTTCGATAGTATGCCTGTGATAACGACGTTTTTATTATAAAGTGGACTGCTCTCTCTCTCTCTCTCTCTCTCTCTCTCTCTCTCTCTCTATATATATATATATATATATATATATATATATATATATATATATATATATATATATATATATATATATATATGTATATATATATTTATATATGTATTTATATACATATTTATATAAATAAATATATATATATATATATATATATATACATATATGTACATGTATATGTATAACACACTATATATATATATATATATATATATATATATTTATATATGTATATATATATATATATATATATATATATATATATATATATATATATATATATATATATATATATATTTATATATGTATACATATACACAAATACATATATATATATATATATATATATATATATATATATATATATATATATATATATATATATATATATATATTTCCTTCTGACACAGTCAGCCATAGTTTGGTGCATGTACGATAGATGCTATACACATTATATCAGTTACCTTTTCGATAGTATGCCTGTGATAAGAACATGTATCAAAATAAAGATTGTTTCAACTTGCAACGTCGGGGACAGGGTGTGTAAATGAGTCAACGACGTCGAACGAGAGGCTGCAGAATTAAATGACATTAAGCAGGATTATGCATGAACTTATTAGATTCGATTCGGCAAAATATTCACATCCGCGACACACATAGTTTTCACAAACTGTTACTTCCATTTGTTCTTTCCGTCCATAAGCATATATTTCTGTTTTTGCAATTAAAACAATTAATCAGGCTGTATCGTGCAATAGAAAATATCACGAAGGGCGAAGGGCGTATGCGATACACACCGTCCAGTCTGTTTTATGGATTTTATCGGCAAGTCGGCGGCGCGGCGTGTGTGTGTGTGTGTGCGTGCGAGCGTTTGCGCGTGCGTGCGTGTGTGTTGATGTGTACTATTATCAAAGTGATGGGTGGCAAGTCTCAGTTTTATATATCTACCCCAAGTTCATATTAGTTTCCCGTTTCCTCCTCCAATACATCCACACTTGAATGACGGTAATCAAGTGTACGTTTATGGCCTCGCTTACATCAAATTGCACAACTCAATTGAAATAAATTGGCTCGCGAATAATTCCTCATTATTTGGGAATATTCTGTCCTTTGCCCATAGCCTCCTTCCTGACCTTCATATATTCTCCTGGCAGCGAAATCTAGGTGGCGTTATTGCGCGTGCGTACGTTTCTCATCCTGTTGTCACTACTACAGGACCAACTACGACGATTGATACAACTACGACAACAAACCAAACTGCCACACCGTCTATGATTTACCTAGCTAACAACGGCACCGTACAGAGGAAGGTTATGAAAACGACAGGCATAGTCGTCCTTGCTACTGTTGCAACGGGGGTCACTGTAGCAGCGGTGTACGCCGCGTCGAAAGGAGCAGCCGGAGCAGCCGGAGCAGCCGGAGCAGCCGGAGCAGCAGGTGCACCAATTACCGCAGGAACAACAGGAGCGACAAGCGCTACTGCGACGTATGTATCCATCATATATCACTCTACCTGTTGCCTTCAAGCATCATGCGGAATAGTTAAGTGTCACACATTATATTGCTGAACAATGAATGTTGAATTCTAAAGATCGTCATGTACAAACATAACACAAACGTACGCACATATACATTCGCGCGCTGACACAAAAAAACCACCCACACACGCACAATCGCAGGCACGCGCACACATTAAACACTAGTAAAAGTGTAACGTTTCTGTGGAAATGATGATGTTGTTCAGCTGAATGTTCGTTTCAGTGCAGGTGTAGCAGAAATCTAACCATCTACAGTAACTAGTCAAATCTCAGATGTTGTGACAGAGGCTTTTGCTGCCGTTCTGGCTCATTTTGGTGAGCACGAAGACGATATTGAACCGGACCTGTTACTAACTGTTCCCATGGAAAAATACTGACGTGCTGCTTGCAGGAAACAATCAGCTTCCATGAAATGCTTCGGTTTTTACACGACTTCCAACTAGAGCTATTGTGTTTGCTTTTAGCGCTTACAAAACATTTTGTTAGCGACGCATTTACCAGTGAGCAATGTTGAGAGTAACAGTTGACGTTGATGTCGGTACAATTTGTTTATTTTACATGTACAATGCACATGTGAACTTATGTGATACCCATTCATATAATGCCTTAATAAAATAGCATGGAGAGTTGTATGGGTACGTTAACCAATATAGTTAACAGTTTTCTGTAACTGTGTCACGCTTTCTTGCTTAATTTATCATGTCTTCATTTCGGCTAACACACTGTGTAAATAAATCATTTCGATTGTGTTACACATTGAAAGTGGTAATTAATATAACCGCATCTGGCTTATGAATTTGTATTAAAAAACAGTTTGCATTTTATTGGCGAGTGGATTACCATTAACTAGATATAAGGTAGTAATGGTTTCAACTACATGTATTTGTGCGTGTGTGCGTGTGCGTGTGCGTGCGTGCGCGCGTAGCGTCACCAGCGGAATAACGTCACTACGTCCGGGAGCAGTAAGAAATGGAAAGTGGAAAGGGGTAACAACTTGGGCGGTGGTGCAGTACAATATAGTTCGTGTACTGCTGGACTGCTCAAGCAAGCCTCACCTCACGACAACGTGAACAAAATAGGGAATATTATGTGTGTCTAAAATGTAAGTACTACGAAACTTCGTTTTTATATGAATATTGTAAATGTACGGGTAACTAGATTTATGAAGATGTACTAATATCATGAAATGAAAAAGGAGAAATGAAAAAGGAGAGAGTTGCCAACGAACAAACATGCTCTCGCCATGAAAAAACAAAACCGATCCTCTCACATGTAAAATAATAATGGAAATATATATATATATATATATATATATATATATATATATATATATATATATATATATATATATATATATATATATATATATATATATATATATATATATATATATATATATATATATATATATATATATATATGGAAAATAATGCCATACTAGAACGAAGATCAGAATACTTCAAATACCTGTATAACTATGAATTACATCCGAAGACCAGCCAACTTCAATATGCACCAAAACAATGATGTAAAATAATTTATTATAAGAGAAGAATTAGGAGAAGCAGTACGCCAAACGAAGACAAGAAAATAACCATTTGTTGACAACATCCAAGCAGAACCAATGAAGCATGTTGATGGGACAATGGTTAAGGTCGTAATGGTCATATTAAAAACTATATGGCAGAGTAAGGCCCGGCCCGAGGAATTAACTACATATTGTCTCACACTTTGCAAAGAACGTCTACCTCCAACTATAGCATAACCACAGAACCATCATTGTGATATGCCATCCGAGAAAGATATGCTAATGATCATGTTAAGCATACTCAAAGGAACGTTCATGTACTACTGTCAGAACTAGATCTAAACGACGCACCTCTGAACAAATGTTCAAAACGAGACTTCTGTCTGAGAATCATTTTCACCATCAACGGTCCTTTATCATAATTTCGTACATTTTTAAAAACGCACTCGACTGTGTTTGACAACAGGGGATTTGGCAAGTTCTAAGACATTATTGTTATACCCTCTATGGACCACCACCCAGCGTTGTACTAAATGGAGGGACAAATAGGTCGACCGTTTCAACGAACGGCTGGGGTAATTTTTTATAACTTTGTTTTAGCGCATATGGTTTGGAAATGAGCTCGGAAAACAAAATAATGGCAAACAGTGGCAATGAGAGAAGTATCACCATAATGATGAACGGTTAATACATCTGTTAAAAACGCTGGAACTATCATCTTTCCTGAAGGCTGCTCCACCGCGTACATAAAACAAGAATTGCCCTTGCAGTATCAGCTATGGTGGGACTTAAGAAATTTCGGAGAAGCAGCAGCCTCTCTTCAGTAACTAAGATCAAATTGTTTAAAAGCCTAGTTGTGGTCACGCTGCGGATATGAAAGCTTGACTTTTAACTCAGAATATCAGAAAAGTTAATAATGTAGTTAGTTTGACATGGCGTGTCTTCGCAGAATATAGAAAATACCCGCCACAAAAAAAAACAATGAATGTGTAGTGCTAATCATCAATCACATTGCATGAGCCCCCAAAAAACAGGCCTGAATGTAACTAATAGAAGGAAGCTGCCCGGTACGGACACACTACTCGGCACAGCAATATCGCCAAAAAAATGTTGTAGTGCACGGCAAAAGAGTAAAAAAAGAAGACGCTGAAAGATCTCCTTGAGGCAACCCAGGACAGAGACCGGTGGCGACGGGTAATCAACACATCTTTCGGACGTGCACCCGAACGATCGTCTCTGTCAAAGGTTGAGTGAGTGAGTGAGTGAGTGAGTGAGTGAGTGAGTGAGTGGGTGAGTGAGAAAGTGAGTGAGGCATACGCACACATTCATACGTGCATACGTGCGTACGTGCATTCGACCATACGTGCATACGTGTGTACGTGCATCAGTGCATATGGGCACACGTGCATATGTGCATACATGCATACATGCACACATGCATACATGCATATATGCATTCATACATGCATACATGTATACGTGTATGCATACATGCATACATTCATTTTGGAATATCGAATAGAAAAGTATTATTATTGCATACATATTTTATATTGTATACATACGTTGCGTATCAAACGTATTGTAGATATATATTACAAAAAAGTTTGTTTTAATTATTAGTCAGAGGCAGGCTTTTAGAGTAAGTTCGTTCCGGACTCCGACAGGGAAGTCAGTGAGCGTTAATAGGATTGTTTACCATTCGAAAATTGTGACAGCATAGTGAATAGTCAGAAACAGTGGAATATTGGTTAGAATAAGTATTACTATTACACATATACTATATACACAAACTTCTGATAGACATATAGTAAGATACTCTTTTTTTTAATGCTCATTATGTTTCCCGGACTCAAATTCAATGAGCGATAAGGGGAGATTTGTTTTACAGGTATTGAATTAAACTGGTGCACCAAACTATCGTATACATTGTTAAACATATATTAGATAATATATATAGTATATACAGTATATACATAGTATATATATATATATATATATATATATATATATATATATATATATATTTTACATAAAGTGATGTATACATACAATGAGTAATATATGACATAGTTGTAGCAAACGATTTCAGTAAAAAGGAATTAACAGCAGGATTTTAGCGTAAGTTGTTTTACACTGACTTCGTTGTTTTGTTTACACAGTGTTTTCCGTATTCGCTAGGTGGCAGGCTTTTTCTTTGCTCGTACGCGCTTAGTAGAAAAGACATAGTTAGCAAGAATATTAGCCTAAAGTGTTCTTTTGAACGCAAAAACACCCTTATTCAAGGCTAACGTAGCAATCGGATTAAGTCTAAATTTTGTGATGGCGCCTTGCAAAGTAAAGGCCACCAGGCAAGTAATATGTTGTAGCTACTAGGTGGACTTCGTCAAGTCCGGGTGTGAGAAGTCCTGGGCTGAGGTTCGGCGTATAGTTTTTTGTTCTGAGTGTAGGGGATGTACGAGGATGAAGGAACTTGAGGTGGAGTTAGAACAGCTGAGGCTGCTCGTTGTGGCAGTGGTGGGAAGGTAGCAGGTGGGTTGTGTCAGTGGCTCTGGTGGGGGGGGGGACAGTAGATGATAAAGCGTGGGAAGACGACGAGAGAGATGCGAGGGAGAGCTCACCTCAGCCTGGGAGGAGACTGAGAGATTCTTTTCTTACAACAGACCAATATTACAGATAAACCAATAACAAAATGTCAGAAAAACATGTCTGAAGCAGGTTATAGATGCGTGTATTTAAATGCTAGTAGTATAGTAAATAAGGAAAACGAATTAAACATTATGCTAGAAGATATTGACCCACACATAATCGCATAATTGGTATTACCGAATCATGGGCCAACACAGACATAATAGATGCTGAGTTAAGATTGACAGGATACGTAACGTTTAGGACTGATCGAATAGGAAGAAGGGGAGGGGGAATTATTTTATATGTTAAAGAATCTATTCAGGCTGATGAAATAAATTAGAAAGGAGTGATTACGATGAAGCTATTTGTGCAAAATAGTTTCAGGAATTTAAAAATGAAATATTGGATTAGTTAACCAAAGTCCAAACATAAACGAAGAGGATAGCAGAAAAATGCAAAATGCTATAAAGTAAGTTAGTAAGGGTGAATGTATCATAATGGGAGAGTTTAACCATGGACAAGTACAATGGAAATCTCTAGAGAGTACAGGGGGTGAGGACCAACAATTTCACAAAAAGAATTAGTGGACAATGCAAAAATACATGAACCATTGGGTAACAGTGACCACAATCAAATACATTTTGACATCAATGTAAAATCAGAAAGTAAAAATAAAAAACGTATAGGAGAAACTTCTACAGAGGTAACTATAAAGATAGGAGAAAATACTTAGCAAAGCTAGATTGGAATAACATGCTGATGAATAAAACCGCAATTGAATGTTGGAATACTCTAAAATATGATATTGAGGGTATCGCCGATAAATTTGTTCCCTTGAAAAAAAGGAAAACGGTCTAGAAAGAAACACTTATCAAAAGAAGCTATTAGAAAATAGTGTTTAAGCAAACTGTGTGGAAGGTTTATATGTGTACCAGAAAGGATGAAGACTATGTAAATTACAAAGAGGCAATTAACCTAGCTACAACTGAAATTACAAAATCTAGAAGAACCTTTGAAATAAAATTGGCAGGTAATATAAAAAATTACAGCAAGAGTTTCTATGCTTATGTAAGGAGTAAACAGAAAGTTCGAGATAAGGTCGGACCACTGGAAAACAACAGGGGAAACATAATTTCAGACGGGTTTCAAATGGCAGTGTTCCTTAATGAGTATTTCAGCTCAGCTTTTACCACAGAAGATATCAGCTCACTTCCAGTTCCATTTACTCAATTTTAAGGCAATAAATCAGAACATTTAGGGAAGTTATTTGTAACTCCTGAAATTATAGCAAAGAAAATTAAGAAGAAGAAAGATAATAAATCACTTGGAGTTGACGGGATACTACCGAAACTGCTTAAGGAAATTGTTGAGCAAATTAGTACACCACTTGCGAAATTGTTTAACTTGCTACTAGAATAAGGAATAGTTCCTTCAAACTGGAAAGAAGCAAACATTACGCCGCTATTTAAGAAGGGATCGAGGAACAAGCCAGACATTTACAGACCAGTGAGTTTAACATCAGTTGTATGTAGATTACTCGAAACATTAATTAGAGACCACATGGTTAAATTTCTTATAAAACATAAATTAATAAATACATATCAACCTGGGTTCCTAAAAGCAAGGTCATGTCCAACTAATCTCTTATATTTTTTAAAAGAAATTACAAAGTGGGTAAATGACGGGTCACCAGTGGATGTTGTCTACTTAGATTTTCAGAAAGATTTCGATACAGTGCCACATCAAAGATTGTTACTTAAACTAAAAGCCCATGGCATACGTAATGATGTAATCATCTGGATAGGTCAGTGGCTTACACACAGAAAACAGAGAGTAATAGTAGATAGTCAGATTTAAAATTGGAAATCTGTTTTGAATGCAGTACCACAGGGATCAGTATTAGGCCCTATACTGTTTTTAATATATATAAATCATTTGGAAGATGACATATCTAGCAAAGTACTAACATTTGCAGATGACACAAAAGTATTCAGAAAGGTTACTAATGATTTTTTCATACTACATGGCAATAGTTGTAGGCGATGATTGTTGTAGCATGACTGGCATCCATCGTATGCAGTATAACACTTGGGGGTACGACTGATATCACTCTGGTACCCACTTCATAAGGATCGTTCCATATTAACCGGCTGTTGTGTGTGATTGCTGTTGCAGTATGACTGACAGTGACATCCATATTACAGCGTGTCTGGGACAGTTAATACCAGTGGTTGACTGTTATGCAACCACACTAACCATGGTGTAAAGCACATTTATGTGTTATTATGTAGTGAATGGCGTTCATTGCCATCTAGCCTGTCTGTATGTATTGCGTAATATTGAGTGTACAATTGTTAGGGGAACTTATTTCTTAATTGGTTGATTCTTTGGCAGAATCCTGGGTGGGGGGTTGGGGCCTCCCGCATTGGAGGCCTGGTGGGATAAATGATCGCCCCACCTTTACTACTTTTACATGTCATTTAATAATTGCTTTTCTCGATGAGCTAGTTTGTATTGGTGATAAAGCTATATCTCATCGATTTCCTTGTATGATATTTTTCTCGATGAACATGTTTGTACCAGCTATTTCTCATCGATACATGTATTTTATTATCACGATGCATTTATTAAATGACCTTTAACAACAGTTACTCTTTGTGTGTTCCTGTAGCAAAAGAAGCTCAGGCTTCTGCCATTACGCATCAGCAAGGTATCAACATTAAGCATCAACACGGTATAAATGAATATTTTTACACTTGTAAAAATAGTATTTATATAATGTGAGGCGAGAATCTACTTTGCTATGTTTGTGGCGGTCCGCAGCACGAGAAACAGTCCGGACTACACGAAATGGTTTTATTCCAAAAACGTCATGTGACCACGTGACAAATTAAACCCTGTCCCTTTGTGTTGCAAACTTTGCTGATGCAAACCGTGCTTTCTTGAAGCAACACATTGGACGTTCTTTCTCCTACCATCCTCCCCTTTCCACCACGAATGTTCTCGTGTTGCTTACCGTGTTATCATGGTTATGTACTGTATGTACACATTCATCGCACTATAATGCATAACTAGTTTGTGGGATAAATGATCGCCCCACCTTTGCTACTTTTACATGTCATTTAATAATTGCTTTTCCTCGATGAGCTAGTTTGTATTAGTGGTTAAGATATATCTCATCGATTTACATGTATGCTATTTTTCTCGATGAACATGTTTGTACCAGCTATTTCTCATCGATACACGCATTTTATTACCACGATGCATTTACTAAATTACCTTTAACAACAGTTACTCTTTATGTGTTCCTGTAGCAAACAAGCTCAGGTTTCTGCTATTACGCATCAGCAAGGTATCAACATTAAGCATCAGCAGGGTATAAATATATATATATATATATAAGTAGTTAGCAGAAGTTTTTGGGACCTCCTTATCAGGTCGATCTAGAGATCAAAGGAAGATCAAGGGAAATGCCTCTAATATCGCTCACCCGTTGAAGAGTGCGCGCAGCCAATGAGAGAGCAGTAGAGCGCCCCCTGGCGAGCGTAGCTGAGCGTAGTGCATGCTGGGTAAGGTAAGCGCCCCCTAGGGACTGGAGGAGGAACGAATATTGACTTAGTTACGTTTACCGGAGGGTCATTAACCTAATAAGGAGACGAACACAATCGTACGGTGCACACATATTTTATTGAATACAACAAAGCGGCAGCAGTACAAACGAGGCGATCGTGTGTGATTGGATACAACGAGCTGGGTATGATGAATATGAAGACGATGACGAGGCGACTTGCGAATGGTGACCATCGCGCCAGAGGTCGCGAACTTAGGGGTGTCTCCACCGCGCCAGAGGTTCGAGGGCGAGCTTACGGGTGGAGCGACCACCGCGCCAGAGGCTCAGTATGATACGTGATAGTACGGTATACCCTTTTTCAGCAGCTTAATCCAATCGAACACGCGACAATCGTTAGCAACCAGATCGGTGCGGAAAGCATTGACGAAAGTGCTCATGGGAGCGCCGTTACAACGAAACATGATATAAGTGACGCAATATTGTCCGCAAACGTTAGACAGAGGACTCTGAAGCGTCTTGCTATTATGAGTCCACTCGGAACAGTGTTTGTTCAAGAAGGTGCGGAACGCCGCGTGACGAGGCGGCAGACCGTACGAACAGAAGTATTCGCCGCGCCCGTCGGAGGACAGGTACAGCGCTATCCAATGTTCGCCCGGTTCGTCGCCGTCGTCGGTGTTGCACACGAAGGCGATCGGCAAAGCGTCAATTGTTGCAGGCAGTCCATCTCGGGGTACGACGCCGCCAAAGACGGACTGGGTCTTCGGATCCATCGCCAGTAGACGGGCGATCTGCAGGGTGTCCATCTCAGTAGTCGTGGATGACGTTGCGGTTCTTGTCGATCTCCAGCACGGACTCGAATTCGGCGTAGGCGACGACGTTCACGGTGGCCCGAAGCGCTTCGCGGAAATGGAATTCTAAGCGCAGGTTGCCCTTTTGTATCAGATGAAAGCAGGGACCGTCGCACTGGTCGGAGGTAAGGTCGAAACAGAAGAAGGTGTAGCCGTCTCGATAGTCGTCGCGAGTCAGACCGTTCCCCTCGTCCTGCCATAGCTTGCCGGTCGAGGTGAACATGCTCGCGTAGCTCCTGGCGAAGAGGTTTTCTGCGAAGTTGGGTTGGAAGGGTTTGGCGGGTATCTGACGACCGTCCACGTACACGGAGACGAAGCTGATGGCGTTGTTCTTGGCGTGAAAGGGGTTTGTGGCGTACGTGCCGTTGTAGGCGTCGTTGTCGATGCAGCACAGTACGAGACGTTTCGGCAGGGAGCCGAGGAACAGGTTCTCGTGCGTGTGCGACAGAGCGCCCGTGGGAATGGAGTACACCTTGCATTCGACGGGTCGTAACGCATACTTGACCGTGGCCTGCTGGAGAGCCATGATGTGCGCCTTCTGCACGGCCGGAGTGATGGTAGCCTTCTTGACGAACAAGGACGCGTTGACGATGATTATCTTGTACTCGTTCTGTCCACCGGCTATCAGCGCAAACTCGGGCGTGCTGCGCACCAGGCGTAACTTGACGTCGACACCGTTGATCAGGAATTTATCCTGCAGAAACATATCCACGTGGAGACGACCCATCATGTCGACCACGCGACCGCCGGCTATGTAGTCTCGTCGAGTCACGAACCCGGGGTTAGGATCGGGTCCGGCGGCCAGCTCGGCGGCGTGCATGCGACTAGCCTTGTCCTTGTACCACAGCTGATTCGTCAGCTGCGTCGACTTGGCATCGAATCCGTAACTCAGCAGCGTCTCTATGTATGAACGATACGGGTACGAGTTGGAGGACGAAGAGGTCACGAGCGTGCCGTTCATGGAGAGGTCGACGTGGCTGAACAGCGACTGCAAGAAGTTGTTCACCGGTCCCACGGGCTCGCCCGCATGGATAGGGTTACCGTCGGCGCGCGTCACCTTCACCTGCAGGTGGAGCATCGTGTTGGCGAGATCTATGTAGTCGTCACCCGATCCGGGGATGAAGAATTCTATCGGGCCTCCAGAGTCCAGAGAGGCCATGGGTTGATGTTCCACCACGTGACTGTCGGCGATGCAGTTCTGAGTGGGGGTACGGTAAAGAGATCCAGCTCGGTCTTGACCCCTCGCACGACTATCTATGCACGAACGCCATCGTTGTCGTCGAATATGTCGGCCGTGCGTTTCTTGACGTCCGTTTCTTGCGACGTCGCGTTACTGCAGTGCCGAACGTCCTTGCACCCGCTCCTCTTATACGTTTACCAGGGGGTCGCGGAATACTGCTCAGCACGGCATCGGTGACGCGTCGTTTGGCAGCCGTTTTTATGTTCTGGCCCGATAAGACGTCGCCAGTTATGCGAACGCCGGTCTTCAACGCTCCCCTGCCCAACGCCACGGCACCTCTCTTGATGAGCGGCATGGCGCTGCGCAACAGACCGCCGAACAGACTGCCCAGTCCGTGACCTCGCTGGTATTGCGCACCGGCGAAGTAGGGCAGCGCACCGCCAGCCTGACGCGCGTAATAATCGTTGTAATTCATCAGAACAGTCCGGTCTTGCGTCGACGAAAATGAAGCGTCACCGACACTCTACCGTATTCGAATGGCACGCGTCGACCCATGTCGTTCCTTATATCCACCTCGATCGAGCTGAAGCTCGAGCACATCAGGGGTACGTAGTGCACGGTAGTGAAACTAGCGGACACCCTGTCACCGTGACGTCCGCTAATCGGAAGGGTACGCAACAGAGGCGCGAGAGTGTCACCCACTATACGAGACTCCACGACGTCCGTGTAGACGTAGAGGGTGTCGAACCCCTGCGTCAGGTTCACCACATCGGGCGCCTCGATGTGGAAGGGGTACGCCGAGTCGGGATGTTGGGAGGCGGTGGGGAGGACGGGATATGACGTAACCGCCTTCGACTCGCTGGCTACGGGTTCACGGAATCCCAACAGGGACGCGGTCGCGCTGTGGTGCGGTATGGTGAACAGGGTGTTCTCTGTCATGTGTAACGTCATTTTCTGAGTGACGGGACTATAGCTCATGTGAGCCTTTGTCTCCTCCGTCTGCATACTGTACAGTCCCTTGTTGACGTGATACATCAATGATATCGGATCGTCGTAATACCCGCACGGCAACTTCGAACGTCGGGACGAGTCCGTAGCATCGATCGTGTTGAGGAAGAACCAGACATCGTTCTCCGTGACGTTGTACCAAGTGTGCGGATACTGGATCTCAGCCAACCCACACTCCCACTCGCCGGTAAGATCGATGCGTTGAGGCAAGGCCGTGACGTAATGGGTCAAGGTGTTGCCGGGGTGCATCTTCATGGAAGCGTTGCTAGGCAGCGTCATGTAGAAATCAGTCGCCATTACGTCTCAACGTGGGATTGGGCAGTAGGTAACCCAAAGAACTACTCAACAGAGCCGTCCACAGATTAGAATCGACGTGACCTTTCGTCAGGTTGTAAATGCTGATCAGAATGACCGTGTACAAGACGACGACCTGACACAGAAACACGATCTCCTCTTTGGGGCACTCGGTACCGAACAGATGCCAGGGAGTGCTGTCTGGCCTGTTCGGTGCAGCGTCAGTACAGTCCTCGTGTTCGTTCACCTCTTTCTCCTCGTCTATGATGGTGGTGGTGCAGGTCGGTGGTGGGGGTGTCGCGTCGTGTGTCATTGCTCGAATGCAGTGTCGGCATGTGCGAGGCTAGTCTTTATAGTTGACGAGTCCCTTGGCATCGATCCAGCTGTTGAAGTGGGAGGAATGGCCGAACCATTTCACCAGAGCTTCCTTTCGTCTACCGACTGTACGGCGTTTCAGTACCGCTTCAACACGGTACACCTTATCAAAGGGTACCGTCACCTTCTGCAGCTCCAGTTCGTAGAAGGTACCCTCCAGCACTTCGCCGAGATCGTCCCGCAGCCGATACACGGGTGGATCGGAGGGGTGAACCTCGTGTATCGTGAACAACTCTTCGCTCCAGTTCGTCTCGTAGCCCTTTTCGAACGTGCGTTTGTACTTGCTGACACGCACGCGATCCGACACGTGCAACTTGGGCACGCCCTTACCATCGTGACCGTACAGACGTTGCCACACCTGTTCCTGGTTCTGTGCATTCACCTGTGACGGAGCCATACCGATCATGCGGTGGCGGGCATTGTTATACGATCGCATCAGGTCCGGAAGGATGTCGATGTACCGCCACGTCTGGTGTTTCGTGAAGTAGCGCCACATGCGCTTCTTCAACGTTCCGTTGAACCGTTCCACGACGGCTGCCTTCGTCTCCGCGTTGTGCGTGTAGAAGTAATGTATGTCGTAACGCTTCAATAGCGCCTGAACGGATTTGTTCCGGAATTCTGTGCCTTTATCCGTCTGCAAGGTCTGGGGGCGAACGTCGACGAACGTGGATTGCAGCGCCGCCACCAACGACGCCGCGGACTTGTTCTTCATGGGAACACACCAGGCCACTTTCGAGAAGACGTCGATCATCGTGAGGAGAAAGGCCATACCGTTGTTGAAGCGTTTGAACTTCGACATGTCCACGAGATCGGCCTGCCACTGCTGATGCATACCACCCACGATGACTTGTCGTCTCTTGAAATGACGTCTCGCCGGTTTGTGTAAGGTGTAGGTGTCCTGTGCCGACAACCATGCCTTGACGGTCTTCTCTGGCAGGCGCGTGACGCGTCGCAAGCCAGCGACGCCGCCATAACTGCCTACCTTCGTGGGATCGAAGTAGACCCCACTCAAGGTGCGGTCTCCCCTCTGTGCCATCAAAAGAGGAGGACCGATGCGTTGACGGGGGCGGTGACGTTGACTCCGGAGTACGACTGCTGACGAATGACGAGGAGCACGCCGACGTGTACTAGGACACACACTGTGGCACCCACAACGCAAGCGGTGGAACAACAACGGTCTAGTAGCGTAACCATAGTCTGAATAACACCTGTTGTATAAGAACGCCGGCTGCAACGTCTCCCAGCAAGGTGAGTCCTTCGAACAATAGCGCAGCGACGAGGGAACGGTACGCGTCCTGTGGATCGACGAGCATGACGAACACTGTGCTACGGACACGCGTCGTACCACCTTATACGGTGTTCCGTCCAGCCAATGACGACGAAGTCTTGCGTGATGCGGGGGGAGGGTGGGTGGGTGGACGAGGAATGGTCCGTTCGTCGAGCGAGGGGGGTTCGAATAACGCCTGTTGCATATAACTCTGGAGTATACCGTGAGCAATCATGTAAAGTCCACTGATAAATATCGCACCGACGATGGAGCGGTACACGTCGTCCTGTGGATCGGGCGACATGACGAACACTGCGCTCCGGACACGCATCGTACCATCCTATAGGTTGTTCCAACCAGCCAATGACGACAACGCCTTGCGTGATTCGGGGGGTGGGGTGGGCATGGTATGTTCCATTCGACGGCTCTGACGGGTGAGGGGTGACCAACTTAGCGATCGTCGGGCACTACCCGATGCAGCACGCGGAGGAGCAAGTGACCGGCGAGAGGGAGTGACCGTCGGCTCCGGATGTATGTAGGCTCTCCTGGAGACGTTACCGACCAACGTCATGGGTAGGTTGATGGCACGGAGTTGTCGGGCGAATGACTGCCAACCCGTCGGAGCGGTCTTACTCTTACTCTTACGCAACAGATCATTAACGAGATCCACCACGTTACTTCCGACAACCGGCACGCCCTCGTGTATCAGTTCGCCGCGAGCGGTCCACGCGACGTCTCTCTTGAGATGCTCCATCAAACGGCTGGCTTTGGCCTTCATGGTCTTGGGGAACGGTGGCCAAGACGGTGGCCTCCAGTCCGCTAATAGGGGCTCGTGCTGTACCCTCCGACCCCGACTCCGACGTCACCTCCGGCTCGTTCACCGTGACCACGCGTAGCGGTTCCTTGACGCGTTTATCGACCAAGGCGTTGTACCGCTGCAACACCTGATTATACAGGGTCACCTTGGTCCCGTCGTTCTAGGTCCGTTCTATCTAGGATGGTCTTCATCTCGTCATCGAGGGCTTGCACCTTCGTGCCTAAGGTGTCGGTTGCGGGTGGGGGTGGGGGTGACCGCAGCGTGTCCAACAGTCGCGGGTCCACCAAGGCCATCCTGCGTGCGTGCTCCATGTATCTACCTTGAGGTCAGCACCTGTTGGAGCAAGGGTAGCAAGACCGTACTTGCCAACGGTGCTAGGAAGGCCGATAGGAAACCGCCGCTCTGTCACTCGCCAACCTGCGGCTGTAGCAAGATGCGTCTTCTTCTGGCAGCGAGCGTTCGTTTATTAGCCAACTCGCGTAACTTCGTCTTGTATTTATTCAATCGTCGCCTCTGTATGGCGCTCAATGGAATGTTCTTTGTTAGTATGTTGTAGGCACACTCGGCCAGTGCACACAGCAGATCGGCGTCGGCGTTGGCGATGATGGCCTTTTTAATTTTGTTGTTCTTGACTCTGGCCAGGGCCTGTATGCACACGATGTGTCTCTTCACCAGGGCAGACATGATGCGAATGAAGAGACTATCCACACACGCGGTCGTTTTATACCTTCGGCAGGTACACGTACTGAACACGGTCGTCTGGAAATATGGCCGTGCGCAGACGCATGTCCTCGGGCGTGTCCTGTTTGAGATCGATCAATAGATAACCGTACGGTACCGCCGTGGCGTCTTTAAACGCCTCTTGCACGAACTTGCCGCGTCCCGGATACATCTGCCGCGCCAACGTCGCCATCTGCGATGCGTCGCGTGGATTCTTGAACACCACCATGTACTGGGAATTCAGACTGATGGTACGACTTTTTTGTTTTTAGGGAACAGGTTCTGTACGAGATACAGCACGGACGTGTTCCTGTGGTGACTTTTTTAGTGAACAGGGTCGTGACCCGTTCGTCCGTTTCCGCCATGAGATCGTCTATGACGATGAGGTTCCTCGTTGTCGGAACGAACATGGCCGCCGTCGGTAACCCTTCCTCGAATCGCACGTGACCCAAGTCCGTCGTTGCGTAAGCCTCTTGCCATTCTCCGTAACACCACGTTATTTGTTCGGGTGGCGGATCGATCATCGCAGCGGCGTGACGCAACATACGCGTCACGAAAGTACTCTTGCCGCATCCCGTCGGTCCGGCGACGATGCACGTGAAGGGGTGTTTCCATCGGGCATCCATGATTGCGTATGAAACGAGTGCAGCGTGCATCGCCTTTTCTATACGTCCACCGGACCCGTGGTCACCCCGTCCTCGTGCACCACGCGTTTGGGGTAAAAGTAGGTGAGTGCATCCCTTTCCTGCACGTACGTCATCACGCCAGATTTATGCACCCGGAAACCACGGTTCGATCCACCTCCGCTCCGACGGTTGGTGAGCACCGCCAGGAACGCGTCCTTGTCGATTGTGTTGTGTCATTTGTTCAGTCCTTTGGTGCTGTACTTGTCGGTCGCTCCGAAACAATAGTACGTCTTGCTACACAAGCCCACGAACCCGGCACCGGACCACTCGACCTTGAACAGGCCCGGTGTCCTCTTGTCGAACGCTCTTCGCGCCTTACAGCACGCATCGTCTCCGACCCACGGTCGATTGGCGAGACGACAGCGCACGTAGTCGTGCCGATGGTCGTCGCAACATTCCGACGGGAGCCATTCGGAACGATGTCGGAAATAATGTTCACGTAGTTCCGGGGTCACGAAGTCGTCGACGGACTCGCCGGCCAAGGCCAAATAGGCGGAATCTGTATCCATCTCGCAGTACTCGAACAGAGGGCGCTCCACGTATCTGACGATGAAGTCGTAATAGAACTGCAACATGCGCATCTTGGCGTATTGCAGAACGAAGAATCCCCCGTGTACGGGTAGGGTGTACTTGACGACTTTCTTGTTCAACTCTATCTCGTACGCGTCGTCGACGACGAGATCGAGTTGTCGGAACCGTTTATCGTTGACCAGGAGCGATGCCGCCTTCTCCGTGCAGTAGCTGACGTCACGATGTCGGTCAACGTTGGTGATGGTCTTTCCGTAGCCCGAGTTCCCAGCAACTTCATGGTGTCCGCGATGATGGTCTTGTCTCGGTGAACGTCGCCCTCGCGTCGGGCCTTGGACACTGAATCGCCGAACCGCCGGAAACACGGAATAGGATCGTATTCGACGACCTGGTACACGTGCAGCACCTCGAGACCGTGGTCCAGATACCATCGCAGCAGTGGCGTTGCGAGCAGTATCTTATCGCCGCAATAACTACCCACGAGCATGCGTCGCGGAGTCTTCATGATGTCGTGTTCTTCGGCGTATCGACGCATGAACGGACCGAGATCCTCGCGCATCATACTGACGTTCTTGAACACGGGCTGCATCTCGGCAAAGTGCGCGCGCAATTCTTCCGGTACGCGTATGTCGCACTCGATCATGCCGAACACGGTTCCCGCACGCACTCCGTTCAGGATCTGTTGCGACGTCATGGTCCAGCGCACGTGTCGACGTCGAGGAAATGCAGCATCCAGACACTCACGTACGGCCGGGGTTCGTCTCATCTCTTTCCACTCGCATTCCCACAGCTCGACGACTGTGCCAAAGTGACGTAGATAGGCGGTGGTCTTTCGGGTCTCGGCGAGCAGTTCCACCATTGGTTTCCTGTTGACGGCGTTCACCTCGTCACGGTTGCACGCAGGAACCGTGGAAGTAGCACCCTTGGAACTGATAAGCCGTCTTCGTCTCGCTACACCATCCGTCCACCCGATGTTTGCCTATTCTCTTCTCTCGTCCGTTGATCTGATGTCGTATGGGACGTCCCGTGCGTTCGGATTCCCACGTCAACCATTCTCCAGCCATCTGTCCGTACAGCTGCGCCGATTCGGGGCGGAAGTCCTTCTCTGCTCGTCGTCGCGTGTACCATCCCATAGGCATGTCCTGCATGAGCGACCACAGGTACAGCGCGTTCGCATCGTATCCGACGATCGCTCGGCACGGACGAGCCGCCTCTCCGTACTCGTTCTGACGTAGCGTGGTGACCCCTTTCTCGTGATAGCGATGAAAAATGATCGACGGCCCGCCTACGATGTTCTCTTTGACGAGGTCGTGCAGGTCTTTATTCTTCTCGTTGAAGACGGTAAAGTAGGTCTTCTCTGGAAGGTCGTTGAACAGGTACAGCAGGGTCAGACCAGGTACGCTGATACGCCTTGCTTGAACATGTCTATTCCCGTTGTCGATAGAACGCGAACTGTCTGTCGATGGCCTGTAGAAAGGGAACCACGTCCCTGTTGTTGTACCAGACGAGAAAGTCGCGCAACGTCGTCATGCCATTGACGCGCCAGGCCTCCTGACAACTGGCGTAATCCTCGTCTGAAATACCTTCGTTCTTCAGTCGACTGAAGAAGGCCTCTTTCGGTGGAAGAGCGGTGTCGTCGAGTCTCTCCAGCCGGTCCATGTACTCGTTCGGGAAATGACCTTTCGTCACCTCGCATCCGTACGCTTTCAGATACTTGTCGTAGCTGAACCCGGGGGCTATGTAGTTGATCATGTCGAGGAATTTCAGTTGATCCGTCGAAAGACACATGAAAGTGTTGTTGCGTTTGATGACGAACATTGCCCCGACGCCATCGTCCTCGGATTTCTTGTTGCCCTCTTGCTCCCTCTCGTCCTCGTCCTCGGTCTCGTCTTGTTCCACGGTCTTTGACGTCGCCAGGAAGTACGGTATGAGGAACTGTTTGATGGCATTGAGATCATACTTCCCCGAATTGAACCCGATGACAGGTAACCGACGCATCCATCCATACAGTTGTCCCATCAGCGTTTTGTACGGATTGGTTGCCGGTCGAGTCTTCTTCTCGGCGGCCTCCCGTGGCTGCCTCCCCCGTGCAGCCTCCTCCCGTGCGTCCCATTTCGACATCTCTTCGGCGAGTTGGTCCAACACGTGATCGTATGAGCCTTTGATCTTGTCGTACGCGGCCTCACTCATCGATTGCAGGATGGTCATCATGTCGCTCACCAACTTGTTGGTGTCTCCGTCCGTGACGATGCATGTCACCTGTTTGTGTCCGGGTACGTTGGATGCCACGCTGACGCTCAGCGGGACGTGACGCGCAACCCAGTGAACCTGGGCACTGTCGGACGGAAGGTGTTCGGTGTCGAACCAACACTCGAAGTCGAAGGTGGCTCGGTACGGATAGTACTGCAACGCTTCGGCCACTCGGATGTTCTCGTCGGCCAGGCGTTCGAACACCGATGGAGTCGAATGGTACACGCCACCAGGATAGACTCGGCGCACACCCCCGTACACGTGCTCTCGTGGTTGCGTAGACTCCATGCGTCTTTCCACAACGAGTCACCGCACTTCCGACATACATCTGTACGAGTGACAGTACATGCGTCTATCCTGGATGAGGGAAAATGCGTCCCGTGAAGATTGAGGTAGAGTGTGTCAGGGTACGTACGTACCGAGCGACGAACGAGTTCTGCAGTTGGCTTTCCATCCTCTCCATCCGGTGGTACTAGACTGTACACGCACACATTCGTTTGGAACGTGGTCTCTACACGATAGAGGTCGTCCATCGTGACCCCGGCAAAAAGCTGTCATGGGTACGTCGTCTTGGGCGTAAGTATCGTACAGCGTCTTCACAACGCTGGTTCCAATCGACGCTTCGTCACATCCTCGATGCAGGGCCAGACATCGGAAGAGACACAGGTTGTCACTGTACCTGTTGGCATGGATGGGTTCCTTTTCCAATCCGATGACGGCTTTGTTCCTCTTGATGTAGGCTGGAAGGTCGGTCATTCCTACACATCCTATCGGGTGTTCGATGATGCGATTAACGTAAAATGAGACATTGGTCACGAGTTCGCACACCCACGCCGAATCCGGTCTTTGATTGATGGCCCATTGCAGGACGTCGCGTTCTCGGATGCGTTCTGAGGAACTCATCAAAGTCCTTGCTGTTGGTGATGAGACTGGGCTCGTCCAGGTAGCGTCCACAGCAGTTGCACGAGGGATGGTAGTACTTGTATTGACCCGTGTTCTTGTTCCTCAGAATGAACCCGTAACTGAGGTTAATCTTGAAAGCGTTGGTCTGTTCCTGGAACACGTTCCTCAACGGCGTCTCTAGAACGGTCGTGTCCAGAGTCGTTAACCTGTACTCGTACCTGGACTGCAGAGGACCTCTCGCTACACGTGTCCGTATGCTTGACCAGTGCGCTCGTACGACATCTAGCAGTTCCGTCGACAGGTTGTCGGCGAAGGGGAGTCGAGAGCAGGTGGGTCTATGGGGTCTGCATCGGTAACGAGTGGATGGTGGGGTGTGGTGGGTTCTCTGATTGGATCTCTTTGGAGATGGTGGCTTCGTGACGTCGAAAACGAGTACACGGTTTTCGTGCGTGTTTGGTCAGGTCATTGCGTCTAGTGAACGTCTGTCCACATTTCGCACATGTGTACACTGTGGTCTGTTTGCTATTACTGCTACTGCTACTGCTACTGCTAAGACGACATACGGACCTCACGTGTTGTTGCAGATCGCCCCATATCTCAAACGTCGCATCACATTTACACGAATATTTCGTTCGCTTTGCCTGATCGCTAGATGGCACCTCTATTGGTTGCGCCACCGAATACGTGTGTTCGCTCACTGCCGGTGTCGCATGACTCACTAGGTGGGCGTTTTAGCGCTGCGTACGTGTCGAGCACCAGTCCGCAGTGCCGACATTGGTGTGCGTTTCATGCTGCTCTACGTGTCTACAACTGAGAGAGAGTGGTCCTAGTACAGCTATATAGTACGTGAGGTGGTGGTGGGTGGTGGTGGTGGTGGTGGTGGTGGTGGTGGTGGTGGTGGTGGTGTGGTGGTGGTGGTGGTGGTGGTTGGTTGGTGAAGGGTGTATGACCTAAGGTGTGATCCTGTGGTACATGGCTACTGTGTGTCCGATATCGATGGCTACGGGTTCTCTTTCACCTCATGTATACCGTGGCACACCACTGACAACACGTTTCAATCATTGTATGACTTTTATTGAGTATATACTGTCATAGACATAGACATAGACATATACATATTATACACATATACATATACACGGTTAGACTCTATATAATTACTATACATGATGATGACTGTAAGGTTTGTGGGAGTGTTCCATCCTCGACAGGGACCCTAGCTTACGTTCCTGATTATCGAAACGCCAGTGGCTAGTAATATGATTATTAACTTGTGGGCTTTTACACCGCGACAGAGGTTACATGTGCAATGATGGTGATGATGTACTATATAAGTCGGTATGTATATATATATATATATATATATATATATATATATATATATATATATATATATATATATAGAACTATTACTCTATGTCATGCCACTACAATATGACAGTGCCTAAATACAATAAAAGAGAGAGCTACCGTTGCAACGGTGCTTCTTAATATGACTACGTTTCTACCATACAATGAATAAAGTATCTAAATACAATAAAGAGAGAGAGCTGACTAATTTACATACGTTCAACACGTTACAATTAAGCTACTAAGTTATTCCGTTGCAAACGAGGAGAGAGCTACCAATTAAATGCCGACGTTTCTACCATGAAATCAATAATTATTTGTAATAGTCCATGTACAATACACGTGTCCTCTCGTCTCGTCACTAGTATCAGGTGTCTCCTCCTCCTCCTCCTCCTCCTCATTCACCTCCTCCTACATAAAAGAAAAAATATACCTATTGTTCATCGTGCGTCGATATTATATATTCTATTAGTAGCACTATTAATTGACGACTTGCACGCCTACGCGCTTCAATCGGTCGCACAGGTACGTCATCATCCTACAGAACAAATTAAAAGATATAACATTTCACTCCATATTACTTAATACTACCTACTACCTCGGTTATGTTTACTAATAATAATATTCTGTTGACGACATCATATAACGACCGTTCAGTACTACAGCTCGATTCCGAATGCTGGCTGGGAGTACGGGTGCCTCGTCGTACACTTCATTCTACATAACAACAACAATATTACTACTACTACTACTACTACTACTACTACTACTACTACTACTACTACTACTACTACTACTGGTTATAAGTGCATACTACCTAACTAACTGCCGACTACCGACTACGGTTCATCGGGTCGTCCGATGGCGCATCGCACATAGTTCATTAACATGTTCTGGTATGAAGCCGCCAATATACTAAACGCTACTTCTCGGCTCACATCCAGGGTCGTGTCTTCTATCGTGGATGGGGCGGATGTCCTCCACTTACGAGCTATTAACGATACTATATTGTTCTGTATTTGTATATGCATGGGAACACACCTGTCGCGTAGTCTCATCATCATTGGCGGTCGACGTCGACGGCTTCCGATCCTCCTCATCATCATCGGCGGTCGATGTCGACGGCTTCGGTGGAGTTATTGTCCGTTGGTCAGGGATGTGCTTGCACCCTCCGTCTGGCGACAGGACGATGGTTGAGTTGGGCAGTACGTAGAGTGTAGGTGCTGTTGATGTTGATGTTGTTGTTGTTGATGTTGTTGATGTTGTTGTCGGTGGTGGAGTTGGTGGTGGTGACGCGGGACTGAACTCGAAGTCCTTGTCGTCATCGTCTTTCTCGGGTGCTGGGGATGAGGCGATAGCATCCTCATCAACATCATCATAGTAATGAGGGGGTCTTGATGATCCAAGGATCTTCGACATCCTCCTCATTCTCATCCGTGTCCGATAGATTCTCCACAGGACCCCACGGTAACTGCTGCGTCGCCGCCACCACCCCCCTCTGGTGTTGTCATCTGTCGCCTCATCATCCGACTCAGTCTCCGACGAGGACCCCACGGTATCTCCTGTGTCTCTGGGTATTCATCTGCCGGGCCTGTCTTCTGCCGTTTCCCCGATGGCGTCACCTCGTCCTCGTCATCGGCATCATAGAGGTCGTCCAACTGGCGCTTGTATGCTGTCTCCAGCTGCGTTAGACCCGTCTGTTGAATAAGAAAAGAATCAGTTATATTCGACATATTTTCATCCACGTCGCCCTGTATAATGGTTGGCATTGGATGCGTACATGCTCTTTCTAACCGAAAATCTGTCACTTTGCATGTTATGGGCCATTTCATGTTCCCACACGTTGCGATGACATCTATCGATAGCCACCTGCTACATTTGCATGACCATGCTGACCGATGGTACGTAACGTTCCGTATCATCATCATTTAAATTCATTATGCGTTGCACCTCGTCACAGGCAAATTGCGCGCTGGCGACCTCTAGTGCCTTTATAGAGAAGGTTTGTTCGTTCGTCATGCGAAACTTCGGCTCGATCCACGTAACCCTATCTAAACCACTTTCACCGTAGCCTCCCATGTCATCGCTACTGCTTATGGATATGACGTCACGCTGTGACGCACTATCGTCCGAGTCATCTGATATTCTAATTAATGGTGGCGGTGAACAGCTGTCCGCAGAGGAGGTGAATAGTATCTCCGAGCTATTAGCATGTAACCATTCCATTACCTTAGAGCGTCCATCGCTGTCGATGACGTCACTGCTTCCGGTCGCAGTAGCCTGTCTGTCACTGCTTCCGGTCGCAGTAGCCTGTCAACAGATGGATTCACACTGTGACTATTTCCATGTCTGACACCGTGTAATTTACATACTGTCCCGCCTCGCGTTTCCTATCGGTCACCATGACTTGGGCCCCCCGCAACATGTCCAGTGCTGCATACCGTTCGGCGTCTCCTTTCATGCTCATGTATTCGTTAGCAGTGAATCCCAACACCTGGACAGCCTTGGCATTAAACAGGGTTGCCCACACTTCACTACCGATGGCGTCTTGTAGGAGGATACGCATAGCGAACTGATACACTACACCACGCTGCCATCGATGAACCGGACACACATACCCGTTGTTTTCGGGATTCACACGTTTGTTACACTGCTGACATGATGGATAAACTATATATTTGTCTTGAACAGCACATTGTACTATGGTTAACGGCCGTCTAAATATATACGTCCCGTTACCTACCTGTCTCTCGAGTTGGCTGACTGTCATCATCATATCGGCGTCTTGGGCTGCCATTTCTCTCTGCGTGCGTGCTGCTGCTAGTGGTCTTGAAGTCGTCTGTAAATCGAAGTGTGGTTGTGTGTCTCGTTCACTCTGAGCCCGGCTTATATACACCTCCAACTGCCTATGGCGCGATTTCTTATCACAACCCCTTGGTCGTGCGCGCGTGATGCTGGATGTCTGGCATCTATATCTCGCTGTACTCTGTTCACCGGTCTTGTGACCGGCTCGCATTACGTCTGCTGATGCAATCGAATGAACTCGCGTACTCTCTCGAGTATATGTCCTA
Organism: Lamellibrachia satsuma; assembly: GCA_033239005.1. NCBI lineage: Eukaryota > Metazoa > Annelida > Polychaeta > Sabellida > Siboglinidae > Lamellibrachia > Lamellibrachia satsuma. The sequence goes on along the minus strand of BSQZ01000119.1, from coordinate 2,637 downwards.
GCATGTTCTGACCGGCTTGACCGCTGTATGTTAGCGCCCCCCAGTATCCTTCACGACTCTTGACCCATTCCTGCAACTGGGAATACCCAGTGTCTAGGAGTCGTTTACGTAGGGTTGGGTCGCGATATTTAACAGCAACTAACGCATACATTAGTGAATATCGTTGTTCGTTCCACGATGCGCGTAACTGTTCTTTTTCTCGTATGCTCTTGCTGAGGTGTTTCGCCTGTAGACCAGTGCGCGTGGACAGCATTTTTGATGCGGTTTGCAGGTCACCGTGATGCATGCATTTCCGCCATTGGTAAGCGCTTTCGACACTCGTAAATTCTTTATTCCACACACGTATCCTGCACACGTAGAAGTTTGACAGGAAATGGCGACCGCCTCTGAAGCGTATATCACGGTTCATGGTGACTTTATAACGTTAAATTGTACAGTTACTGTCTTAAATACACGCCGTTCTAGCGCTCTCGAGTACTAGTCACCCCCACTTTTTCCTTGCGTGATGGATGCCCGGTGTCGGTAGGCTGACAGTTGCCGGCCGCTTATCTGTTTTCTCATTAGTGTCGTATTGTTCCTCGGGTTGCGTCAGCTGTCTGGTTTATTTCTAGCATGGTATATATAGACGCTGCGTTCGTCGTGTCGTCATTACAACCGCCATTGCCTTCGATACCGTTCATCATGCCTCCTGTCGTTATGGTGCTCGACTTTGCAGAGTTTGTGACTCTTCTCAGTGTTATGGGAGATGCGTTGCTCCCACTAATGCGTCGTGTGTGAGTATTTCTTTTATTTATTTATTTATTTATTTATTTATTACTATTATACTTTCATAGCTCTACATAACTGTACATAGATAATAACTCTTTTCACTGTACATACTGTTCTATCGTTCCTGTGTATACATGTCTCGCCGTGTGTTCGTCGGGTCCAAGTTCCATATGTAGCGGCTTGCCAGCCGATCGGTTTCGTATTACCTCGTTGCTTGGTTACGTCTGTTATATATATATATATATATATATATATATATATATATATATATATATATATATATATATATATATATAGATGTCTATGCATGTTCTCACTCTGGTTGTGTCCTTTACTTACAGAATCCCTCGCTTTCACTGGGCATGCGTAATGACACAGTTGCTCGTCACGACAGTCCACCGCCGGGCCTGTCAGGCGACAGAGCTATTTCGAGACGAGTTGTACGACGCCGGTCTCCTGACGGCATTCGCCAACCATGCAAGCCGTTGGCGTCATGTCATGTCGGACATTGCATTCTATTACGGACCTGGATTTCGTCGTACTTCTACAGTCCCTGAGTCGTGGAAGACGACGACGACGACGACGACGATGATATCGCCTGCCGCCGTCGCCTCCGACACTCACGAGGACTCGGACGATTTCCGTCTCGCATTCAGGGCTCACATGTTACAGTGGGAGTGCGTCATGCACCAGCTACTCATCTTACATGCCCCGTCACCCCTCCCTATTTTCCGTCGCCTTCACAGAGGTCCCATCCATCATCCATCACTCTGCCATCGTCGTCGATCCGTCTCCCTCCGTATTGCATTGGCCCGCAAGTTGACTGCGCGTTCAGTTCGCCGCTCACTCTTGCCGGCTTTCAACTGTCAGCCCGAATGAACACTTCTACAAACGTTCATTTTTAATAAACTTTACTACCGTCATTGATTCATGTATTACAGTTTGCATATTCCCGTCTTGTATTGCATTGTTTCATGTATTAAAGTTTGCATCATCTTATATTCCCGTCTTGTATTGCGTTTTGTTGGCATATTATATTTTCCACATAGTCCATTTTCATCCTGCTACATTTTATTTAATGCCATATTATATATATATATATATATATATATATATATATATATATATATATATATATATATATATATATATATATATATATATATATATATATATATATATATATAATAGTCCATTTTCGTCCTGCTACATTTTATTTAACCAACGGTCCGATTTCCGTCGTCCAGCGGTTATTTTATAGCCATGCATGTCGGCTAATTAATAACCATTACATATTCCCCTTATGTTTATCGGTTTTACTTTTATTACGTCTTTTGTTCACTCCATATAACCCGCTATAACACACATCAATAGCCGTCTCTGCCACATTGTTGCTGTTTATCGTCGATTAGCTCGGCTCCCTTGCTACATTGTACCGATTAGCGTCCTTTGATCTAGCGCTACGGCTCACAGCTGGATAAACGCCTCGGCTTACACTTAACTCCAGTCGTTCGGATGTCCAGTCGACATTAGCTAACCACTCGGACTGGTCACTCCGTCGGGTCAGGGTTCAGGTCACACGGTCACGTGTCTACGTGGGTGGGTGGTGGGTGGTGGGTGCTTTACGTGTATTTTCTTTTTTCCTATGTCCACCATCGATGACTACTGGTCAATATTCGTTCCTCCTCCAGTCCCTAGGGGGCGCTTACCTTACCCAGCATGCACTACGATCAACTACGCTCGCCAGGGGGCGCTCTACTGCTCTCTCATTGGCTGCGCGCACTCTTCAACGGGTGGGCGATATTAGGGCCTTTCCTTTGATCTCTAGATTGCGGCGATAAGGAGGTCTGAGAAACCTCCGTATACTAC
>BSQZ01000118.1:1135000-1163689 GCA_033239005.1 Lamellibrachia satsuma | reverse complement strand
GCATTTAGATACTGACATAGGCCTGCAAACCCTTCAAGCGTGACAACAATCCGGAACGAGGCAAGACGCCAATGGCCGCGCGTTTTGATTATCATTTACATCGGGTCGGGCCGTCTCTTGGACCGCCACGAGAACCGTCTTCCCCGCTTGCAGTAACATTGGCAGTATTGGCGACGTGTGAATTTATTTCTGAATGTTGTATCTTAATGCCTCATTACTCTTGCTATCACCAAACGATAAAGTTGCTATGTGATTGGCAGTCGCGCGGTCACGCAGACGTCTCAAACCACTGACCGCGCGACTGTCAATCACGTAGCAATTTGTGTCAGTACCATGAACGATAATATGACAAAACTACAATCCCATATTGTTGGATTGCTACGTCACACAATTACATATTGTGACGTCACAAAATCGATCGATCGTGATGACCAAAAATGTCGCCGAACCAGCGTTGCTGACTGCCTTTGGTTAGACTCAGGCGCTGCGATGTAACTAACTGTAACTGGCCGGCTGTCTGAGTGTCCGCTACACACCAAGCCTACCAGGTGTCCAGCATATTGGTTGCTAGCATAAAAGGCATGCAAGTATGATGTTTTTGTAAGAAAGACGAGAAAACACCGGAATGTCGGCCATCAAATCGGCCCGTCGCCCCCATTCCATTAACCAGATCGACCTTTCCTGCTTTACTGGATTGCCGCGTATTTGCCGATGTAGGCAGATACGCGGCGGCAACAGAGCAGTAATTATTGGTTGTCCTACAAATTATATTTACATTTCAGAGCACATTAACCATCAATATTTTTGTGAAAGACACTTGATGCCCCTCAATATCGACTCAGCTATATATGACTGATTTCTGATGTGTTGGCGCTTTCGGTCTGATAACCACTGTGTTGATACGCGAGCGGTCAGCAACGAGTCGAGCGGTCAGCAACGATCGAGTTTAGTCAAAACTAGACATGTCTAGCTCTTGTAAAATGCCTGCGTGCACCGTACCCGTCAATGTTTACGAATATGTGCATGAATTACTGCACACCCGTGCCTTGTGGCAAAACAATTGCCAAATATCCTTCCGCCTATTAGAATCATCTAAAAATCCACAATTACACCGTCAACAGCTTATATCAGCAAACTTGACAATGTGCCGGCTCAAGTGCAGTTATGTCAGATCATATGATTCTTTAAAATTTCACATATCTAAACTTGATGTGCCCTACATTCGTGTGTAACACACCAGGAAGTGTAACCGAGGCATGACCTCTACAGTTTACTGCGGACTCTTTATGACGGTACTGGCGTATGAGTTGCACGAGGGGGTGCGGCGTGGCCGTCACCGCAGCGTGCATAGCTTATTCACGCACGCAGTTGCATTACGGTTTGGTCAAACTGAAAAAAATATGGAACGCTTCACGAATTTGCGTGTCATCCTTGCGCAGGGGCCATGCTAATCTTCTCTGTATCGTTCCAATTTTAGTATATGTACTGCCGAAGCAAGTACAATATACGTAAGTTACACCTTTTCTATTTTAATACGTCACCTACGCGATAGTGAAAATGTGGTGCGACGTTAGGCCATTAATTGCGGTGTCATACCACTCGCGAAAAACGAGTAAAATTCAACTGGCTCACTTCCGAACTTTTAAAGCCTCCATTTAGCACGACGCAACATTAAGCAGGTTTTGTATGTTTTTTTTTCAATACACACGCCTCATGTGCTATGCGTCCAGACTACAGGGCATTTAGATACTGACATAGGCCTGCAAACCCTTCAAGCGTGACAACAATCCGGAACGAGGCAAGACGCCAATGGCCGCGCGTTTTGATTATCATTTACATCGGGTCGGGCCGTCTCTTGGACCGCCACGAGAACCGTCTTCCCCGCTTGCAGTAACATTGGCAGTATTGGCGACGTGTGAATTTATTTCTGAATGTTGTATCTTAATGCCTCATTACTCTTGCTATCACCAAACGATAAAGTTGCTATGTGATTGGCAGTCGCGCGGTCACGCAGACGTCTCAAACCACTGACCGCGCGACTGTCAATCACGTAGCAATTTGTGTCAGTACCATGAACGATAATATGACAAAACTACAATCCCATATTGTTGGATTGCTACGTCACACAATTACATATTGTGACGTCACAAAATCGATCGATCGTGATGACCAAAAATGTCGCCGAACCAGCGTTGCTGACTGCCTTTGGTTAGACTCAGGCGCTGCGATGTAACTAACTGTAACTGGCCGGCTGTCTGAGTGTCCGCTACACACCAAGCCTACCAGGTGTCCAGCATATTGGTTGCTAGCATAAAAGGCATGCAAGTATGATGTTTTTGTAAGAAAGACGAGAAAACACCGGAATGTCGGCCATCAAATCGGCCCGTCGCCCCCATTCCATTAACCAGATCGACCTTTCCTGCTTTACTGGATTGCCGCGTATTTGCCGATGTAGGCAGATACGCGGCGGCAACAGAGCAGTAATTATTGGTTGTCCTACAATTTATATTTACATCTCAGAGCACATTAACCATCAGTATTTTTGTGAAAGACACTTAATGCCCTCAATATCGACTCAGCTATATATGACTGATTTCTGATGTGTTGGCGCTTTCGGTCTGATAACCACTGTGTTGATACGCGAGCGGTCAGCAACGAGTCGAGCGGTCAGCAACGATCGAGTTTAGTCAAAACTAGACATGTCTAGCTCTTGTAAAATGCCTGCGTGCACCGTACCCGTCAATGTTTACGAATATGTGCATGAATTACTGCACACCCGTGCCTTGTGGCAAAACAATTGCCAAATATCCTTCCGCCTATTAGAATCATCTAAAAATCCACAATTACACCGTCAACAGCTTATATCAGCAAACTTGACAATGTGCCGGCTCAAGTGCAGTTATGTCAGATCATATGATTCTTTAAAATTTCACATATCTAAACTTGATGTGCCCTACATTCGTGTGTAACACACCAGGAAGTGTAACCGAGGCATGACCTCTACAGTTTACTGCGGACTCTTTATGACGGTACTGGCGTATGAGTTGCACGAGGGGGTGCGGCGTGGCCGTCACCGCAGCGTGCATAGCTTATTCACGCACGCAGTTGCATTACGGTTTGGTCAAACTGAAAACAATATGGAACGCTTCACGAATTTGCGTGTCATCCTTGCGCAGGGGCCATGCTAATCTTCTCTGTATCGTTCCAATTTTAGTATATGTACTGCCGAAGCAAGTACAATATACGTAAGTTACACCTTTTCTATTTTAATACGTCACCTACGCGATAGTGAAAATGTGGTGCGACGTTAGGCCATTAATTGCGGTGTCATACCACTCGCGAAAAACGAGTAAAATTCAACTGGCTCACTTCCGAACTTTTAAAGCCTCCATTTAGCACGACGCAACATTGAGCAGGTTTTGCACGTTTTTTTTCGATACACATGCCTCATGTGCTATGCGTCCAGACTACAGGGCATTTAGATACTGACATAGGCCTGCAAACCCTTCAAGCGTGACAACAATCCGGAACGAGGCAAGACGCCAATGGCCGCGCGTTTTGATTATCATTTACATCGGGTCGGGCCGTCTCTTGGACCGCCACGAGAACCGTCTTCCCCGCTTGCAGTAACATTGGCAGTATTGGCGACGTGTGAATTTATTTCTGAATGTTGTATCTTAATGCCTCATTACTCTTGCTATCACCAAACGATAAAGTTGCTATGTGATTGGCAGTCGCGCGGTCACGCAGACGTCTCAAACCACTGACCGCGCGACTGTCAATCACGTAGCAATTTGTGTCAGTACCATGAACGATAATACGACAAAACTACAATCCCATATTGTTGGATTGCTACGTCACACAATTACATATTGTGACGTCACAAAATCGATCGATCGTGATGACCAAAAATGTCGCCGAACCAGCGTTGCTGACTGCCTTTGGTTAGACTCAGGCGCTGCGATGTAACTAACTGTAACTGGCCGGCTGTCTGAGTGTCCGCTACACACCAAGCCTACCAGGTGTCCAGCATATTGGTTGCTAGCATAAAAGGCATGCAAGTATGATGTTTTTGTAAGAAAGACGAGAAAACACCGGAATGTCGGCCATCAAATCGGCCCGTCGCCCCCATTCCATTAACCAGATCGACCTTTCCTGCTTTACTGGATTGCCGCGTATTTGCCGATGTAGGCAGATACGCGGCGGCAACAGAGCAGTAATTATTGGTTGTCCTACAAATTATATTTACATCTCAGAGCACATTAACCGTCAGTATTTTTGTGAAAGACACTTAATGCCCCTCAATATCGACTCAGCTATATATGACTGATTTCTGATGTGTTGGCGCTTTCGGTCTGATAACCACTGTGTTGATACGCGAGCGGTCAGCAACGAGTCGAGCGGTCAGCAACGATCGAGTTTAGTCAAAACTAGACATGTCTAGCTCTTGTAAAATGCCTGCGTGCACCGTACCCGTCAATGTTTACGAATATGTGCATGAATTACTGCACACCCGTGCCTTGTGGCAAAACAATTGCCAAATATCCTTCCGCCTATTAGAATCATCTAAAAATCCACAATTACACCGTCAACAGCTTATATCAGCAAACTTGACAATGTGCCGGCTCAAGTGCAGTTATGTCAGATCATATGATTCTTTAAAATTTCACATATCTAAACTTGATGTGCCCTACATTCGTGTGTAACACACCAGGAAGTGTAACCGAGGCATGACCTCTACAGTTTACTGCGGACTCTTTATGACGGTACTGGCGTATGAGTTGCACGAGGGGGTGCGGCGTGGCCGTCACCGCAGCGTGCATAGCTTATTCACGCACGCAGTTGCATTACGGTTTGGTCAAACTGAAAAAAATATGGAACGCTTCACGAATTTGCGTGTCATCCTTGCGCAGGGGCCATGCTAATCTTCTCTGTATCGTTCCAATTTTAGTATATGTACTGCCGAAGCAAGTACAATATACGTAAGTTACACCTTTTCTATTTTAATACGTCACCTACGCGATAGTGAAAATGTGGTGCGACGTTAGGCCATTAATTGCGGTGTCATACCACTCGCGAAAAACGAGTAAAATTCAACTGGCTCACTTCCGAACTTTTAAAGCCTCCATTTAGCACGACGCAACATTAAGCAGGTTTTGTATGTTTTTTTTTCAATACACACGCCTCATGTGCTATGCGTCCAGACTACAGGGCATTTAGATACTGACATAGGCCTGCAAACCCTTCAAGCGTGACAACAATCCGGAACGAGGCAAGACGCCAATGGCCGCGCGTTTTGATTATCATTTACATCGGGTCGGGCCGTCTCTTGGACCGCCACGAGAACCGTCTTCCCCGCTTGCAGTAACATTGGCAGTATTGGCGACGTGTGAATTTATTTCTGAATGTTGTATCTTAATGCCTCATTACTCTTGCTATCACCAAACGATAAAGTTGCTATGTGATTGGCAGTCGCGCGGTCACGCAGACGTCTCAAACCACTGACCGCGCGACTGTCAATCACGTAGCAATTTGTGTCAGTACCATGAACGATAATATGACAAAACTACAATCCCATATTGTTGGATTGCTACGTCACACAATTACATATTGTGACGTCACAAAATCGATCGATCGTGATGACCAAAAATGTCGCCGAACCAGCGTTGCTGACTGCCTTTGGTTAGACTCAGGCGCTGCGATGTAACTAACTGTAACTGGCCGGCTGTCTGAGTGTCCGCTACACACCAAGCCTACCAGGTGTCCAGCATATTGGTTGCTAGCATAAAAGGCATGCAAGTATGATGTTTTTGTAAGAAAGACGAGAAAACACCGGAATGTCGGCCATCAAATCGGCCCGTCGCCCCCATTCCATTAACCAGATCGACCTTTCCTGCTTTACTGGATTGCCGCGTATTTGCCGATGTAGGCAGATACGCGGCGGCAACAGAGCAGTAATTATTGGTTGTCCTACAAATTATATTTACATCTCAGAGCGCATTACCCATCAGTATTTTTGTGAAAGACACTTAATGCCCCTCAATATCGACTCAGCTATATATGACTGATTTCTGATGTGTTGGCGCTTTCGGTCTGATAACCACTGTGTTGATACGCGAGCGGTCAGCAACGAGTCGAGCGGTCAGCAACGATCGAGTTTAGTCAAAACTAGACATGTCTAGCTCTTGTAAAATGCCTGCGTGCACCGTACCCGTCAATGTTTACGAATATGTGCATGAATTACTGCACACCCGTGCCTTGTGGCAAAACAATTGCCAAATATCCTTCCGCCTATTAGAATCATCTAAAAATCCACAATTACACCGTCAACAGCTTATATCAGCAAACTTGACAATGTGCCGGCTCAAGTGCAGTTATGTCAGATCATATGATTCTTTAAAATTTCACATATCTAAACTTGATGTGCCCTACATTCGTGTGTAACACACCAGGAAGTGTAACCGAGGCATGACCTCTACAGTTTACTGCGGACTCTTTATGACGGTACTGGCGTATGAGTTGCACGAGGGGGTGCGGCGTGGCCGTCACCGCAGCGTGCATAGCTTATTCACGCACGCAGTTGCATTACGGTTTGGTCAAACTGAAAAAAATATGGAACGCTTCACGAATTTGCGTGTCATCCTTGCGCAGTACTCCAGCTAAACTTCTCCAAAGTTTGGAACAATTGGAATTTGGAACAATTTGGAACATCTCCTGGACTGGAGGTAGAAATCCATCTCCTAGATGGGGATGCGGTAGTCTCGCTTATCCGACTCTCTCTCGGCTTCGTGAATCCGCCGAGAATACCGTCTGGCAACAGAAGCATGTTTTGACTGTTACCGTCGTTAGGTGGCACCACTTGTATACGCAAAAATTATGGCGTCATCAATCTTTGAAGTAATCTGACGTATTGCCGCGTTTTCTTGATCTTGTGACCAGTTCTGGGCTTACCTTATTATCTGAGTTTTCTCAATAGTTCGCAGTCCTATTTTTAGACAGGATGCGTGTCAAATGGAGACGGACGCAAACATTTTCAAATCATTTAAACAGTTCGGTGTGATAAAGCATGTTGTGCAGTGTATAACCCTTTTTTGATTTTGTTTAATATTTATTATTTGCGAACTTTTTTGGTATCATAAAAAGGGGCATTTTTTACCATATCTTGTGATCTGGATGTTTGTGGGCTGCACTGCCACTGAATGTAAGGGCAAACAAACATGACCTTGCAGTGACCTACTTCCTTGACCTACAATGACTGTTGACCTATTTATGTTATATATATAAGTAATCATGTATGAGTTGAGATCAGTAAGTTGAGCGAGGAGTGTAAGGTAGAATGTATAATTATACACATTGACCTGAATACCCATTATTGACTTTGTGTTACTGAATTGTGTTAATGATCTATTTATTTTTAATTAAGTATGGATTGTGGTGATATCATGTCAATAGAGGTTGTAATTGTTAACCATAACACTAACCTGATTATTTGACCTCCATTGACATATTTACATTGATAAATTACCTATTTTAGCTATAAATAATTATGCACAACAGTGGTGTTTACAAATGTACTGGGAAAATAGTGTGCACAATTAACTTTACTAAAATGTGATCTTTTGGAGACTTAATTATGTATACTTAAAGATGCCTCCTCAATAAAGTGTTTTTGCTTGTCTGTTTTCAAGTGTAAGCCTACCTAGTATCCACTACAACTCCACAATTAAATTACTTAGTAAAAATCGAAATGCTGAAAAATCACAATTTTCACCTTTGGTAAAATTTCATAATTTTATTATGTAATCGGCAAGAGGATGGAAGGCAAGCCCATGATCGGCATTGACTTGCATAGGGTTTACTATTTTGGATATCCACTATTTTGAGTCCTACCAGATTTATTATTATTAAACATTTATAACATGCCATGTATCCGGGTGAAACACCTACTCAAAGGCTCTAGTTGTACTATATAAGGCTTGAGTTGTACATATATAAGTAAAATACATTAAAATGAGTGAAAATAGATAAAAGGAATAAATTTATTGACTATAATAAATTAGGTGCTTAAATTAGTTAAAGAAATAGGTAGAATAAGTTAGTTTATAAAACATCAGCAAATACATAAATCAAATGTATAGCTAAAATGCCACTGGAATATCACTGCTGCAAAGTGCAAAGTTGCCTGCTGGAACAAATGAGCCTGCATTCCTGTCATGAGGCAGAATCAGCACAGCCACCAAGAATGAACAACTAAAGTCAATTCTTTCAATGATTTCAACAAAAATACACACTTTTTAATTAAACCGATTGCGGATATTACAATTCACACACTACATATCAGAACATCAACAAACCAAATACACGACAGGCAAAATATGTAGAATCTGTAGTGTTTACTGTATAATTATAAAGAACACCAATATATTATTGCATATGGAAATAATTGTTTGAAAAAACACAATTTATTATACATTTTGTAATTTCCTGCATGCATAATGCAACAATATTTATAGTCCAATGTCAAAACTGGTTTACAGTACACCGCAGGCCCAGTACATCAATATTCATATTTCACTGTGTCATGAAATAATATCCTGTTCTTCAACATGAAGTAATGTTTATTTATTGTTCACTGTAGGCTGATATGAAGACATGAAAAAAGACAATACCCAAAGTTGGCATCAGCCCGTCATGAAAGGAACTATAAGAAGACCATAATAATAGTACAATGCAGCAATATTCACTGTTCACTGTTTCATATATCCAATCCATGTCAATGTTCACAGGACATTATAGGCTCATTGCAGCAACGTGCATAAGTCTATATGACATTGTCGGCTAAGTATACACATATTCACAGTTCACTGTTTCGTAAATCCATGCATGTGTAATGTGTGGATTTCACAGCCTGATATACAATATTTGGCTGATCTAGACATGCCAAAATTTCTAGTGAAGCTGTCATGCAAAGTTCATTCTGGATGTCGATCCTCTTGGCTGGAGTAACTGTTGCAGCACATAATCTTCACGGAAGTCACTGGCCCTACAATAACAGGAATAGGAATGTAAAATAATTAAATTAGTAGTTATTACCGTATGCACTATTTACTACAAGGTATGGTCATAGGAAGTTACTCGAACATGTCTAGTTCTAGTACCCATTGTTACATTATGTAACGGATGAATATCAATATTGATGGATATCAATATTGTTCATTGTCACAGGTCAAAGTGTGATAAATTTACAAATGTGTACAATCAGCCCAAACGAGATCTGACTGATTGAAACTTATAGGTGTTGCAGACAGTAGACAACCAAAACATGTTTATAATGTAATTTAATCAAACAAAAACATGCACAAATTGGCCACCATTAATAATTGCCTACTTTAAAAGCAGCCTTGTCACAGTCATAGAATTTTCAAGTTAATGACATGTTTTAAATTAGCTGTTGTTAGCATTAGCATAGTAAATTGACTAGGGGATGGCATAGGTAACTGAATTGTGTTTTGTGTATTGTTGGAGCATGACAAGTGTGAGTTGTCACGTTCAGCAGGAAACATAGGCGAATTTTTGAACAACAATGCCACATGTACACCACTAATACAGTATTTGGATAAGCCAAAAACGTTGCTCATCTGCAACTGCCACCAAACCCTGTTACAGGGATTGTTAGTAAATATCTGTGAAATGGATTTCAGTTGCTACATTGTTGTGGTGTGGAAAGCAATACTGATCCATTGTTACTTCTTATTTAATTAGGCATGTTGAGCAATATTATTATTCACGTGTATTGTTTTACATCAGAACATCATAATTTATCATATTTTATGTGTGTACAACATAACAAGTGCCCAATGTGTTAAGTTGGTGGCATACAGGAATTAAATTATTAAAAACAGATTTTGTTATGAAGTAATACTTGCCATAATTGTTATTGTTATGCGTTTTTCATAATTGTCTATGTAGAGTACAGTTAAAATCAGACTTTTACAGGGGTTATGATTTGTGAATGATTTTCATTGAAAATCAAGTTCTCAGTGAAACTTCGCATCGATGTTAATAAGCATGACAAATAGTACACATTCATGTGCACAAACATAACGCCAAGTTTGGAATGTGTCTATACATGGGCCACCCTTAATATTTTGTATCTGCTTTTAGTTGTAAGTTGTGGAACTAAAGTTCTCTATCATGACAGTAATATCCCATTTAGTAGTTATATCAATATAATGAACATTGTAAAAAATATAAATTAAAATAATGTAAACTTAATTATTAATGTATGAAAAACTATGAGGAATTGCATAATTAGTGTTTTTGTTAACACATTGTGGCTCAAAGAAATGGTAGTATGATACTGCTGATATAATTATGAAAGTTTCAATTACCATTTGGTAATGCAGTGAGCCTCAGCAACTACAATTGTATGTAGTCTCTCCTGAAAAGCTCATCTGACATGATAGCCCTCCACTTTCACCATTTCCCTTGTCTCTGAAAGATAAAAATTTTCATATTCAGAAGATGGTATTAAAATAATATATCAGTATCTAGGCTGCTGACTGAAGTATTATGTCAATAAGCAGACAAAAACTATTGACACAGTAGTTGCTTTTGTCACCGGGCAAGTACAAATTCACTATGCAGCTGTCATGCATATATACAGTGCGTGCGTGTTTATAATACCATGTTAATATTTTTATAATATATATTATAAACATGGCCAAAGCTGCATACAATTACACAAAATCAAATAAAATACGTTTCATTTGAATTACAGTAGTCCTGTTTCAATTACATATATGCGTTATTTGGATCTCAACACAGAAAGACACATATGCATGCAAAAATGGCACACACCAAAGAATGACAAAAAAGGCAAATTTGAGCATGGTATAATTAAGATTAATCTAACCTTTATTTCTACACTTCAGGAACAAATGTAAATCTGAACTGAAACAAATAAGAAAAGAAAAAAAAATTAAATTAGAATTGAAGTTGCAAAGTGAGGTGCATTCAGATGAGATACATTTTTCAAAAACTGACAGTTAAGTTTCTTCAAATTGAATGCCCCTGAAGCCATAAAGAAGTGCTCATCTTTTCTCTGGTCAGCAAAATTGTGTACTAGTTGCAAGTTCAGGCCATTGTCCATTTGTGGGTGCGTTTTTGGACGTTTTCACATTACATATACAATTTGCATGTAAATGCTTATTTCTTTTGCTGAAGTGCTCAAACATAGCTATTAATCATCGGTTAAAATTTAAGCAAATTCTGAGGCATCAACTTTAAAAAATTCCTGATAATTGGTCGATTTGACACGGATTGACCCATATATCAGTCAGTATGGGAAAATAACTGGTTATGTTTACATACAAGAAACAGAGTACAGAGAGGAACAATTTGCTACTTTGGTTATTCGCGTTACATTTATGAGGGGGTACGTCTATCTTTGGCTGAGAGCTACATCAATACCATATTATATTAGTAACTGCAATACCAAATGGGTGTACCATGTAGGTACTAGGTAAGCTAATTAGGAAGTAATATAGGCGTATGCAGGTTTGATTTAATTGTATAAAATATAATCAATTTATTAAAATAATGCTTTACAAAAAACAAGGGGTAAGAGCCCCAAATCACACTTATTTTCACATGTTTTCAGGTGCCTTTTTTATAACTAACTTGATTGCAATGCAAACATGAACCACGAGTGACATGAGAAATCTGCGTTACCGTAATAGTCAGCCATATATGCTATATGTATGAAACTTAAATCAATACAATGGCTTACCCGTATCAATAGTGCTACCGCTCAGCTTCGGGTGAACAACTGTAAATAAAAGGCAACACCATGTTCATGTGAACGTGTGCCAGCCGATATTTCCGGGTAACATATAAAGTACACGAGGGAGAATTGTGTATATGAGGGTTTCTCCGTACCCTGTTGGAAGTATTCCCATCACATAACGTTCATCAGTAATGTTCTGGATGCAGGCAAACTGTTTTTTTCAGTGACAGTGCAAATTCTAAATTTAACGACTCTTGCTATGTCGATATGACTACAGACGAAACACAAATCCAGCAGATCTAATTACTGCCCTTGGGTGGCCAACCCTCGAACGAAGGCGCATTATCAAACAAGCCACTACCTTCTACAAAATTCTAAACAACATTATTGAGATCACCCCCCCTTCAGGCCTACTAACTCGCTCTCGAACCCGTGGACAATACATAGCCCCCAAGTGTCGTATAAATGCAATGGTCTTTTCATTTTATCCCAGAGCCATTCGCATATGGAATATGATTCCATCAAAAATTACCAACATAAAAAACCCAAAATCATTTCAAGAAGCTATTATGGAACTCCCTTTCACCACACCTCCTCACCTAAACTGCCTTTAAAACACAGTGCTCAGCGTAAACCTATCCATGGTGTGGGTATGGAGACTGTCTATGTGTGCATGTGGCAAGGCAGCGACAGTATCCATACACACAACCAACCTATTAAAAAATTTCGTTAAACATCCTATACATAAAATAAATAAAACTATCAAATAAAAACCATTTCAGCAACATTAACGATACTAGTCTTTTAATCGAATGTACCACCCACAGCGCATGCGCACAGCCCACCACAAACTCCTGCGTTAGCCCAAGTTTGGGCTGTTTGGAGTAAACCACTTGAGACTTGAGACTTGAGATAGCACGTGCGACTCGTAGCGACTCCATTTGTATTTCTGTAGGCGTTACCGGATGAAGTGCCAGCAGCCAATCAGCGTCTTCGTCGAGCTTAATTAGCTACTTATGTATGCGCCCAGAATCTGGGCGCAGACATAATTTCCGTCACAATGGGAACTCCACTCTGTGTCCAGGCGATGATGTGTGCGACAAACGGTGGCGCCACATCGCGGAGCCTGGATAATCGAGGCTAGGGATGCGGCAGATGATTCAAATTCCGGTAAGCGTCCATTTTTTTAGGTTTGTTTATTTGTTCTCAAAACTGAATTATATCGCCCTTTTCACACACAATTTACTAGCGTATGTCTTCCTCACAAACTATTCCATGTCATCATCGAAAACTCCATTCAAAAATGTTCGTGAAAAGTACTTTTATGCGCGTTTGAAAAATCGAAGCGAGGAACTGCTTGTATTTTCGCTCACCGTGGCTTGAATGAAATCTGCGGTGTTATTTCGACCTCAAATGTGCTCTAAAAATTAGGTAGGGATGTCGTTCAGCTGCGTAAATAATCTATGTCAATCTAATCGATGTTTAACGTATCTATTACCTTTTCCATTTCAAGGGATTACATGGGTAATGCCTGGTTTGCTCGTTTTGCAAATGTAAACAAACATTCAAAGACTCGGCACATGTTTGATGATGGTCCATGCTTGCATAGTTTACAGATTAAATTGATAAAATTGTCTAGTGGTTATTCTGTTTTAGTACCTTCACTATACCTTTGAGATACAAACTTATTCGGATCTGCCATTATGCCGAAAGACGCAATGTCGGCGAAGGAGTGGAGACGTCGACTGCAGCGTTACGCTGACGGCGTGTTTACGTTCGGGCGAGGGCAGAACTCGAGGCAGAACTCGAGGTGGTCCCGTTCTTTGCATGACATCGAAAGATGTCCTATGCACAGGGCTCCTGTCTGCCGTGACCCGTTCGGCAATGCCCTCGTCTGTCGGTGCGGTTACCATGGCTCCAAGGTAAATATATAATTATATACTCCGATCATATAACTTTGTATTGTATATAATATTATGAAATTATATGAAGCTCAGTCTTTGACATTCACACCGTCTACATGGGACATTGACATTGTTTTGTTGCAGGTACCTTGGTAAAATTTCATAATTAAGGCTTTTGCCGCTTTCTGACGTATTTCTGCAAATTGCTATAGTGGTGGCGTGCTGTTTCAGTCACACAGCGTGAGACCCTCTCGTGGACCGCTAGGGGGAACTGAAGCACAAGCATCACCAGCGCAGTCAAGCCAGGGGGTAAATATGACTAAAATATGCTACAGTTTGTGTTACTTCCAGGCCACATGTCTTATTGATGCATGTAAGTAACTGTAAATGATTTCTGAACTGGTGGAACCCACCCCGGGTGCGTCACAACACCAAACCGTCCCTGCCGAACTACTTCGCCCGGCGACTCTTCCTCTGGATGCCGAGGAAGATGTGGCGTATGGTCATTACCTGCCCACACTGTGGCGTCGACAAGGAGCTTCGGTCGAAGGGCGTGTACCACCACGTGCGTCGTGTCGTGGACATCAGCGACATGTACTACCTCGCGGCAGAGTACATGGACTGTCGTGCATGCAGCGGCACCTTCATCGCCTGGGATCAGCGCATCCTGGAACAGCTGCCGGACGGGGTGCGCGCTCGCTTCCCTGTCGTACTCACGTACAAGTACGCGTGCGATAGGGCCGTCATCGTGTTCCTTCGGGCACGCACGCTTGGGAACAGTCCAGGTGCAATGAAGCACAACCTGCAGGAGCTGCACAGCGAGGAACATCTCCGCAAGGTGTCGCAGTACCTGCACGACTGCGATACGTTCAGGTCGAGCCGCTCCAACCTTGGCATGTCAGTTACTACGTTTCAGCCGCCACCACAGCTCGAAATGTTCAGGTCATCGAAGTGGTTCCTGGCGGCCTACGTGCGTGATGTCTGGTCACAGCTATCCACCCTCAAGGCTGCAGTGACATCCACATTCGGAGAGATCCTGAAGATAGATTCAACGAAGAAGGTTTGTAGGAAGCTGCAGGGAGCCAGTGTTAACATGGCTGCGTGGGCAACCAACGTCGGCAACGAGCGTGGCGAGGTACTGATTACTGTACTGACAGAGTCATAAAGTGCGATTGGGCTACAACGTATGGCGAGTGGCCTTGTCGACCGCTACCGCAGATCAGGCAAGCCTCGTCTACTTGTCCTGTACACCGACCGTGACTGCTGTACAATGGAGGGGCTTTCGAAGCTGAACGCTCTCTTCGCCGGATGGGACGGCTTGCCAGTGAGACTCGACGTGTGGCATTTCATGCGTCGCCTCGCCGGCGGTGTGACGAGCGAGTCCCACCCACTGTATGGCATCTTCATGCAGCGTCTCAGCGGCTGCATCTTCGAGTGGGACGCACAAGATCACAAGCTACTGCTGTCGGCGAAGAAGAGTATGATGGTGGCTGCCGGCATGACGTCGCCATCCGAAGTAGCTGTACGCAAGGCTGTCACCAAGGATGAGCTGGCACGTCATTGCCGCAGGAAGACGCGCGGCACAGACGCTACCGTGATAGCTATTGAGAACCTACTGCTGTCGCTTACTGGAGCCACAGACAGCCTTGGCATCCTCCTCCTGAAGGATGAAATGACCGCCATCTGGGCGGAGCAGCGAAAACATGTCGCGTGCCTGCAGGATCCAGAGGGCGTCAACCTCTACACCGTCACAGGGAGCTTGAAGAAGGGTGACGTCCGGCTTCCCGTGTTGAGGTGTGCACGCGGCACGATTTCGCTTGAGTCATTTCATCTCCACTTGGCGCGTTTCATCCCGGGCACCTCGGCAAATGCGACGAACTTCCACGCGTACCTGCTGGACGGCATCACGCGCTGGAACGCCAAACGAGGGAAGGACGCAGTGGACGCCGCCGACACCCCGCTGCGCACATTCGATGTGCGTCTGCAATACAGCCTGAACGAACTCAGTCGATCGCTGGGCATGCCGTCGCTCTTCATGCAGTTCCGTGTGCCGATGGAATACACCGGCGAAGCAATTGGGGTGGACTATCTGTTCCAACAGACAGACATGGCTTTCCCCAAGGACATCACCGCTGCGATTAACGAGGGTTTCGATGACATGGTCGAGGACGACACGTCCGAAGCCGATGCCATGGAGGATGTCGACTCGGCACCCGTCGAACTGCCCGTTGACCAGGAGGAAGGCGACGTGAAGGTAACACATTCACATAACAGCCATGTGTGCACATGTTCTACATTGCAGCGGCAGCAACAGCATGTAATGACAATATTTACGCAACTGTGTGTTTGATGCAGGCACCCCCAGAGGAAGACAGCGGAGACGACGAGGCGTCAGACTCCAAAGGTATTCGTGGCTGGGACAGGGTGGATGCTCTGGCTGAGGCTCTCTTGGCACTAAGTGGCATGGCTGTGACCACGGAGCAAGCCAGACGCATCCGATCGTTGTACAGCGACCTGGATGAGTACGACAGGAGGCCGCTGTCATTTTCGCCACAGTCGTCACCACAGAAGACACGAGATCGATTCGGGCGGAGTAAGGGCTATCGATCCGGCCACACCACTATCGAAAACATGAAGAGGCAAGCGAAAAATGGAAAACAAATATAGCCATACAATTTTCTTTCACATGTCTGCAATTGTGTGCACAATTCATACAATTTTCTTTCAGATGTCTCCAGTGATTTGCAGCATTTTAATGTTTGTGAATACAACTGTGTTGCAGGTGCTTCTTGTCTGGAGGATCCCCCGCCATGTTGCAAAGGAAGAGCCGGCTGGTGGAGGCCATATGCATGCGCCTCTGTGATTCCATCACCCTGCCACGCACCGACACCAGACCGGACGGATCGTCACAGTACGTCTCCCGCTGGCGCCTGATCCTCGAAGCGTACAATAGGGTGCGCGCCCGCCTATTCAACAGCGTCGAGTTGTTGGATGGTACCAACCTGGCCTTGTTCGTCATAAATGAGGCCGCGTTAGTACGATGGTATAAGGCAATCGAGCGTCGTAGGGATGTGCAGCTGCTGCAGCAAGGTATTAATGTGCCTGTCGAGCCGCTATGCTCCAGACAACCACTACCTCCGTGCCAGACTCGTCCTGCAGTGGCCGAGACGTTGCCTGGTCCACACATGGTGTTCGAGCGCCGCGAGGACACCAGCGGCCAGGCAAAAGTGAGGCGACGATTGCTGCCAACCTGCACAGCCACCACAGCTGCACCGATGGACGCCAAGACGCCAATGGCCGCGCGTTTTGATTATCATTTACATCGGGTTGGGCCGTCTCTTGGACCGCCACGAGAACCGTCTTCCCCGCTTGCAGTAACATTGGCAGTATTGGCGACGTGTGAATTTATTTCTGAATGTTGTATCTTAATGCCTCATTACTCTTGCTATCATCAAACGATAAAGTTGCTATGTGATTGGCAGTCGCGCGGTCACGCAGACGTCTCAAACCACTGACCGCGCGACTGTCAATCACGTAGCAATCTGTGTCAGTACCATGAACGATAATACGACAAAACTACAATCCCATATTGTTGGATTGCTACGTCACACAATTACATATTGTGACGTCACAAAATCGATCGATCGTGATGACCAAAAATATCGCCGAACCAGCGTTGCTGACTGCCTTTGGTTAGACTCAGGCGCTGCGGTGTAACTAACTGTAACTGGCCGGCTGTCTTAGTGTCCGCTACACACCAAGCCTACCAGGTGTCCAGCATATTGGTTGCTAGCATAAAATGCATGCAAGTATGATGTTTTTGTAAGAAAGACGAGAAAACACCGGAATGTCGGCCAGATTTGCATTATAATGCAAATGTTCAGGTATGCATTCAAATATGGGTTAACATGTATTTATATCGAAAATACTTGAACGTACATTTATAGCACAACATAACAAGAGAAAATAAATAAATACAAACATTAAATATATGACATATGAATCAATGAACACTGTTAGGCATGTTGTGGCTGGCAGTGACCTAAACTCCACACATAATGTTTGCTGAGAGGGTGGATTAGCACCTGCCAATGTTCAGAGCTCCATATCCCCTTTGTAGTTTAACCACATTACAAATTGGCTCCAGATAATACTGTTGCATGTTGTTTGACTTGAGTCACCAAACTTCTTCAGAAGAAGACTCAGCTAGCAGTATTTAGCACTGTCACCTGTGAGAGCAACAAAGGCATTTTATGGCTAACTGATGAATGACCCTTTCATTATGGGCTTACTGGACTTTCTGGCTTAACACAAGGATTGTGGCCTGGACTGGTAACTAGTACAACTATGGGTATGAACTAGGGGGTCTCTGACTGGGAAAAGAATCAAAAAGATGCTGCCTCTGCCTCTTTGTGGCTTAAGTGCATTCAATGTGCAGAAAAGTAATCCACGGTATGAATTTGTGAAAACTTATCAATACCAAGTAAAAATGAAATCACATATACTAAATGTAACAATAATAATTGTTACAAATCAATGGCTATTACATTGCAATTAATATCATGATTATTGCAATATAATTGATATAATAAAAGTATTTTTTAACGATCCTGTATTAGAAAACGTATATAATTAAGCTGAGATGCATGCAAGAACATAATTTTTTTTATTAATTTGATTCGTATGCAGGTAATACAATTTGCTACCATACCATATTGTTGTAGGTGTTAATGATTTGATAAAATAAGCAAATAAATAATTTTCACATCATATTGAAAAGTACTCAGATGTACTCATAAAATATGAGTACACTGAACACGAGTACATGACCATAATTTCTACGAGTACTTCAAAAATGTACTTGAAAAGTTGAGTACACCGAGTAAATATCATAATTAAGGTTATTGGCATGAACCATTAAGGTTGTTGCCGTTTTTTGGTGTATTTCTGAAAATTACTCAATTCCAGTACCTGTTGTGGTGACATGCTGTTTCAGTCATGCATCGTGACCCCGTCTCATGGACCGCCAGGTGGAACTAGAGCACAATCACCACCAGCACAGTCAAAAGTGTGTAAGTAACTGTAGATGATTTCTGAACATTACCAACGTTGTTTATACAGTGTCATTGGTTTCTATCACCGAGCGCAAGCCTGGCTACCTTGTCAGCTTCGACTGCTGCAAAACACGTTAAAGAGATGCTGTCAAGCCAGAGGGTAAAAACGACACAAATGTGCCACACTATCAGTTATTTGTGAATGATTTCTAAAACTATTAAAGCTTATATAATTATACATGGTGTCAATAGCATGTTTCAATCACAGAGCGCAAACCCGGCCATCCCTTAGGCTTCGATAGCTGTAGCTCAATCTTACACCACCAGTCCAGTTAAACCAGATGGTAAGTATAAAATAGGAACATTACCTGTTGTTTGCAAGTCACGTATGTTCTCGATACAGGTATGTTACTGTGACTGAAAATTACTAAATGCCACTAGTCACTGTTTACGCGTTTGACAGCTAGCTATCACTGCATGGTTTAGGAACTTTCAAGTATTTCATTTCAAGTATTTAAGTTACAAGTTTTATTACATATTTCCACAACTGATGCATATTGGACTGTACACTGCACTGCGTAAATATGTGCTTGTTTTAAGGCTATTTGCAAAAGAAAATAAAAACACCTCACTGTCTTGTACGAGGGTTCAACTCCCTCCCGAGGTTATTAGTACTATTGCCAGTGCAAAGTGGGCAGAGTACCTCGTGGCCCCACAAGACAGTGAGAAGGGCCACACTAATCTTCTCTGCATCGTTCTAATTTTAGTATATGTACTGCTGAAGCAAATACATTTTACATAGTTAAGACTCCTTATAATGTATTTGTGAAAAAAATGCAATTATCTGAAGTATTATTTTAAAAGTGGTTTGGAATATTTCTATTATCTGTTTCGTGCCATGCATCACAAAATAAATATTATATCATTGTTTTATAATAAAAAATCTTCATATGACCCCCTTGTTTGTTGAATTGCCTCGATGGTTCTGATGCTACTGAAGTATTATTAGTGCGCATTCTGATGATGCTATTCGTAGCAATTTTAAATCTAGAGCTGCCCTAAGACCAGGGTTATTTGATTTAAATCATGATTTAAATCACTCCAAAAAAATAATTGATTTATGATTTTTATTTCCGATTTTTTTAATCGCTGACTTATATGAATTTAACACAAATAATTGTTTACAAGCATCGAGAGCTAAATAAATTTTTTTGTTTTTTTAATACAAAAGCAGAATGTGCACACACTTGTGTAGTTGTGTTGTCACCAGATAGCCTGATAGTCAAATATTTTATGACATCCTGTATGTTTGAGCTATTCCCTTTCTGATTGTAGTGAAGCCACACAAACTTGTCTTCAAGAGGAAGTATCTTTTCAAGTCAGAAGCCCTGAGTTAAAGTCCACTTAGAGCTTGTGCTAGTTGTTACCAATTCAGTATGTTGACTCAAGTGAGACAGTCTTGTTGACAACTGTTTAATACTGTAGCAGTTCGCAGTCTGGTTGGAGACCCACAGAGTACACACCCTCTCAGCAAACAATAATTATCACTGCTACAGCCACAGACACACAGCATGCCTTCCTTTCCAAGACAGATTATGCAACTACAGGGGGTGAGGCCTTGTGGACATTGCCTAATGTCTTTATATAAGCAAAAATCATGTACCCTCTGTCAAGACAAGTACCAAAATCGATTTGAATAGAACAAGTTTGAAAGAGTTTATAAATATAAACATCTATGTAAATGTCTATAAAAATCATGATTTTTTCAACCCTGCCTAAGACACAATATTTGACAGTCGTGCCATTTATGACTGAATAACACTACGACTCATGTAATAAAAGCTTTCATATTTATTTTTCATCTTGGCAATAAAATGGGACAGTCCAGTCAGATCTCTATGAGGCCAGCTGTGACACCCTGAGAACTGGATGGAAGACCCGGATATTTCATGTGACTGGACTGCAGTCCTGGGCCAGCTGCTTGATCATGAGACTGCTGTCCCATGACCAGAGAATCCTGGGGTCTGCATCCCTCTGGGTGTTCAACCAGCCAAAAAGAGGTGTTTAGACCAAATGTCCCAAGATATAAGGACGGGGTGGAAATTGGATAATACTGTTGTTAATCAACAACCAGTTGTTAATCAACAACCAACCTGTTGTAGTATAATAAAGACAATCATTACTCATAATTTTGCCTGTGAAGTAATTATAGTTGATTCTATCAACATACTGAAATACATAGTAGCTTCTCATGTAGTGCCGTACATCAATATGTATAAGCAAAGTAAACAATTATAACTGTACACACTCAGTTAATGCCAAGACTGTGTGACTTAATATACATACATACATACAGTAACCAAGTGGCTTGTCTTGGCCACGACTATGTAAATAGGTGATATAGTACATAACGAAGGCATGCATATTTGTAGTGCTGTACATCCTAAGAACATTATCATACATCCATGTTGCGTGTACCATCATTGTACTCGCACATCAAAATACTGATCAGTACTAGTCGTATATTACATTACTAAATCATGGTTGTCACAAATGTGTAACAACATTGTCCATATATGGTTACGTGTATATATATATATATATATATATATATATATATATATATATATATATATATATATATATATATATATATATATATATATATATTGCTGCACACTTATCACACCTCTTATCTGAAGTGATACTAAACCCATGGTTAGCAAATTATTCACATGTTACAGCACATCGCTTGTTGGACTTCTCGCAATTTTGTAAGATGTTTGAATATACCAGTAACAATCAGAGTTCCATCTGCCCAGTGTTCATATCATGCTGTGGTAGCTGCATCTATTGGGAACAAGTGACCGCTATACAAAGATGGATTGTAACCAACACTTAAAAGAAGCATCTTTAGTTACTATATTATGAACGAGCGTGTCAATGGCACCACTGTTAAAGTGGTAAACAAGGGGTCACATGACTGCTACCATATCATTCCTTGTCTGCAACAGGGCTATCATAGTCTGGAAAGGGCAAATGTTCTGGATCTGTGTTAGATCTTTTCAACTGAAGTGTGAAATACCTTTCATGAAGATGCAACTGTCACCTATACACAAATCTGTTAGAGGGTGAAAAGTGTTAGGCCGACTTGTGAATTCTCCAAATCTAAAGAAAGCCACCCAGAATGCTGTCTGTAGAACTAGGTCTTCATGCGGCCTAAGAAACTTGGTCTTAGAACATTACACATTTTACTTAAAATCTCTGCTTTAATAGGTAGCCTGGGTTTAAACTACATTATCCTGTGATTTCTTTACTGCTTTTAGAATAGTTTGCAAACACAGGAAAAGCTGGCCGTTTACAAAACAGCATCCATGGATCCTGAAAACCTGCCTTGACATAAGTAAACCAAATGCCTATTAGATATGTCTTTATGGTAAAATACTTTAACTGTAAGACTCTAATACAGTGTGCCACAAAGTAGATGAGAATTTCACATCGGAGGGCATGGACACTGGCAGGGTTTGAGGTGCCCCCCCCCAGCTGAATCTGCTGGCCTGGAACTGAGATAATGCATCAGCAATGTCATTATTCATACCTGGGATGTTTTTAGCCATAATTATAGTTCACAGATGTAGCACAACATGTTAAGTGCCTCATTAACATCATAATGGGTTAAACTTTAGATCTACCCTTGTTAGTGATAAGGACAGTAGCTTCATTATCACAGTAGAAAATAATTTTTCTTGCTTTTCAACTTCTCTCCCCATAGCTGACACTATAATAGGGTAGAGCTAAAAAATGCCATAGACAGTGGCTCATTATCTTTAAGCATCAACTCTGGAGGCTATCTGCCCTGAAACCACCTGTTCCTAAAGAAAACCACCATATCCAACTGTGGCAGCAGCATCTGTAATTCTGTATACAATGTAAAGTCAACTGCTTTAATCACTTCTTGATTTGTAAAGAGGGCCACCCCATTCCACTCAGTGAGAAATCTATGCCACATAGCTGTATCTAGTCTCACATATTGGTGTAATTGCTTCACAGAGGTTGCCAAAGATAAGAGATAAGCTACTAAGCTTAGACCCTTTGGAATGACCCAGGAAGCAACATTTTAGGTGACCCAATAAGCTCAACAGCTCTTTCTTTGAAATACTCTGCTTATTTTTTTTAAATATCCATTATTGTGGTTATCCTGCTAAGTTTGTCATCAGGCAACCTGGCATCCATTCTATCAGTGTCTATGAATATCCCTAAATATTGCAACTGTACAGTAGGTCTCAGTCTTATGTGGGGCTATTGGGACACATAGCATTTTAAATACCAAGGTAAACCTAGCCATTGTTCTCTCTGCTGTGGCATTGGGTGGATATATTGTTAGAAAGTCGTCTAACAAGTGTAACATAAAATTAATTCCATAGTTATGCTGAGCTATCCAGTCAAACAATGTTGGACTGGAGCGGCTGCCACAAACTAGCCTAGTATGGAACAAATAGTCTCCATTCCACTTGACTGTGATGGGTGGATAGGAATCTATCTATAAATGCATCTTCGTGTACTACAGTCTTACATAACCAAGATCCCTGACCCCTGTTTGTCACTGTTATGTTGGGCGGATAAATCATTAAAGAGATACATCTTCCTGGAGTAGGTGCCCTCAACTAAACACAGGGGACTTACTCTGTATAGTGAGAAGGCTAGTTTGTGGTGCCCCTCGAGGATGGCTGATCACAGGGCAGGTGACACGGTCATGTGCCATTTATGCACGCACACACACACGCACGCATGCACGCACGCACGCACGCACGCACACCCACCCACCCACCCCCACACCCACACCCACTGTTTGGAATGATTAGGAACCTCTCCTGGCTCGGAGATAGAAATAAATCCGCTAAATGAAGACACATCATTTATCTATATATATAATTTTTATGAACATATATGTATGTATGTATGTATATATGTATATATGTATGTATGTATGTATGTATGTATGTATATATATATATATATATATATATATATATATATATATATATATATATATATATATGTACATATATATATATATATATATATATATATATATATATATATATATATATATATACACATAAAAATTATAGATTTATATAATGCAATATATACATATATTAAATATATGTGTCACATTCAAATTCAACTTTTTAAAAACTATGTAACTTACAATCAATATTGTTAGGCTTTATTTTTCATTTAATTGTAACATAGTGACATCTGAGTACACCCAGTTTATTTCTTTAAAAAAATTAGCATCAAAATGTGGTTTTGTTTTAATCTTGAAAATGGGTATTGCAAAAACTGAAATAATGAAATGTATATCTGTATGCAATATGTCCTTTATTTCCCCCAAAAATGTCTGAAATCATATTGTTTAAACTGTTTTATAACAAGGAGATATAGAAGTAGAAAATGGATCCAAAAATTTTCAGCATAATGCAATTACAGAAAGTCACCTCTCAGGTTCATTCTGGCTGGAACAGCCCTATTGTTAATAGCCCTGTATGACTGTACCAAAACAAAAATTATTAACATAGTCATAGTTAAAAATTATTCGACCTTGTTACATGCAGTACCAGTTAAGAAAGCAGACATATACTTACATCATCGACATACAAACTGTACACTTCACTGGCACTGGGGAACCTGTCACAGATGCGGCAGACCACACAGAGAGGGATGACACCTTATATTCACCCCTAGTCTGCCATGCCGCCACAGCACAAACTGTCTGTAAGCAGCATGTCGCATGGCTGCTGAGTTATGTCCGGGGTCCTGGGCAAATAAGTCTGCCCAGTATGCCATATTAAATTGAAGAACGATTGGTTCCAGGCACACAATATCAATCTCCTGAAAGGGAAAACGTATTTTCTGCAAAAAATCAAGTATCATATTCATAGCAGGGTTAGAGTCATTATGTGGAGTCATTACAGGGTGCTCAATATCATAATCAGTAGCACAGGGAAAGAGGCAGCAAACAATTTTCTAGCTAGCTGCATTTATACCTGTGGATATCTAGGGAGCAGTCATTATTCATCAATGGTGGTCTAGAGGAATCATGGGGCGCGCACTGATTTGAAATCAAGCCTACCCCACAGTCATGTGACTCACATTTCAGGGGCACTGAAATCTGACCCCAATTTTATAACAAAGCTGTAGTTGGCATAATTCTGGATGCTTAAGATTTACCCACCCAAAATCAACACATAAATTGACCCACCCCCAAATGTTATACACTGAAAACTGCCCACCCCTTCCTGCCTCCTTCAATTATGAACACCTTCAGTAATAATCAGTATATTTCATTATAATGTCTCCAACCCTGATCATAGTCAATATTATAGATTGCGTTGATTTCTGCAATCAATAAAATCGGTCATTATTTTGATGCTAACATTATGTTTTCCTCGTCAACTATTTGCAGGTTCACAGTATGTCAGTATTCAGCTTCTTCAATGGTCATGGTCCCTTTAAACAGACAATATGCATTTTTTACACAGTTGCGGCATGCTGAATTGAACAAGTGTTTATTTTGTTGATGCTAATGTATTGTCAAATACTCACAGGTCACTGCGATATGATATGCACTTTAGATGTAGATTGATTAAATGTCTTTTATACATACCATGAGAGTGTGTGGAAATTTGTTTTTTTATTTTTATTATCAATAAATACGCTTAAGGAGGCAACAATGCAAAAGTTGGTGCATTTTAGTTAATGGTGAACTCAAATCTTTTTCATGGATAAAAATGTCCTCTACACAGGCCTGTGTGAAAATGTTTTCCTATGTAAGAGATGTTATTATTCCAATGTCATATTTGTGTATGAAAACAAATTTATATTTCAGTGTGAACATTAAACATTTGTTGATAACTTATATGTGGTTAATTGTTGTGTTTGAAATTACCTGGGTCGATCTAACGCGGATCTCCCGCAGGCTGCATATCCTGTTTGTATCTGCTTCACTCAGTCTCAGTTGAACACCTGTTAAGCCATGATCACATACCAAAACGATCTTTTAATCATTATGATCACCAAGACACCCTCACATCCTGAGCTTGACGTACTTAATGAATGATCCCTTAGTCGTAGACAGCGCTACACGTATCACAGTCAATACGAATCAATCCATTTTTCAGTGTTGTTTCGCGCCTTTACTGTCCAGTAGGAATATTGCAATAAATGGTGCTACTTTCCGTACAACATGCTTATAATACGACATAGTAAGCATAGTAGTGTTTATCAATGTGCTCGAGTGTAGGCAATATAAATTGTCAATCTCATATGCAGTGACAGTGACGAACATTTAAATGTCGCTACGCTAGTATGGGACTATTGCTATTTATTTATTGCCAGATTCTCGTTGAATGAAGAACACACCACCATACGTTCGCTTCAGTAACACACCACCATACGTTCTTTTCAACAATACTACGTTAATTGTTGCAGACTGTGGCAGTTTAATACATACCTTCGTTTCGTTAAAACACCGCTTGCAGTTAGTGTTCACGTGTATGCGTTTACCCTCGATACGCTTTCATGCACGTGTTATGTTGAATGGGTCGTCGGCCGGTCAATTGGTTTTCACAATTTACCAGATACAACGACCAAAGTCATTTCTTTCGACGATTTAAACAAAAGTACGCACTTTGTATAAAACAAACTGCGCATGTTACTTAAACTAGTCACACACTACACATATGGACATAAAAGAACGCGATGTCGATTGGCTGAACCTTTGATTAAGCAGCTTTAAGTAGTTGTTTTCGCTCATAGATTAGGGGCAGTCACCTGGCTAACAAACTGATTAATGTCATCATCAAAAACCTGATTAATAAAATTCGTGAAAAGTACTTTCACACACGGTTGAACATTCGAAGTGGAATTCCTGTGATGCGCAATATGGTTGCGTGTCCCAACTTCGTGCGTCGCACCATTCCGTGGCAACACCGCATTTTATCGTCTTTCAACTAGCTGCACCAGTCACCTATACTCTACACAACACCGAACACTCTAACAATCTACACCGATCCAAACAAAGACACATGCCGACTTCAACACAGTCAATGGCTGATATAAAAAGAAATCCAGGGGCGGATCTAGGCTTGTTGGCGGGGGTCTCAGTCAGTCATAGTCAAATATCGTTCTACTTACGAACCGGGGGTGTGGGGGGACACGTGTCATTCTACTTATAGAAGGGCCGGCTGCTAATACTACAGTCTTTACATTGACACTAGTTCCGATATAGGCCTATATACGTTGTCCTTTACCATAATATTTGCCACGGACACGGGGTGGTCTAAGACCCCGTCCTGGATCCGCTGCTGCATGAAATCTGAAGTGAAACGGATTTGCACAATATTGACAGTTTGACCATAATAAACATGCAATATAATATAATAATATGAATGTTTATGACAATAATTTCAGTATTAAAACATTTATACAATCCATTAATGGTTGCAATGCGCATGAGCTTGACCAGTTGTTCAAGGAATTGACCCTGATAATTTTAAAGATTCATCATCTTGCAAATACTATTCAGACACACAATGTGAAAGTACTTTGTCAATGATAAAAGTTTCTTAACATAATACACTTTAATGCAAGAAGCCTAAATGCAAATTTCAAACGA
Organism: Lamellibrachia satsuma; assembly: GCA_033239005.1. NCBI lineage: Eukaryota > Metazoa > Annelida > Polychaeta > Sabellida > Siboglinidae > Lamellibrachia > Lamellibrachia satsuma. The sequence continues at coordinate 1,136,263 of BSQZ01000118.1, read as the reverse complement.
AGTGTTGTCATAGCAATATCAGAGACTTGGAATGATCCTGCTGCACTGCAGTATTATAATCTCCCCATGTATAATTATTTGAATGCCTGCAGAAAAAATGTAAGAGGAGGTAGAGTTGCTATATATGTCCATAAATAGATTAATTGTTCTCAATATGAAAACAAATCCTTCACAATAAATTGCATCCTTGAACTGACTATAGAAAACCCCAAAACATAAATTGTAAGCTGCATGTCAAACCAGGATCCAACATATACATTTTCTGTGAAAATATGGAACACATCTTTGGCACCATTCGAACAAACAATACATTGTTGTTATGTTGAAACTTTAATGTTGACATGCTGAAACATGCTAATCACTTAGGTACAACACGTTTTGTTGGTACAATGTATGACATGAACTTGTACCAATACGGGTAACTAAAGATACACCCACGCCGATTAACACTATTTTTATAAATGTCGTAAATAAGCGAATTACAAATGGTATTCTAGTAAGTGACATAACCGACCGGTTTTCACACTGCAAATATTATAACCATAGTCATATTTTATTCATTCCAAGAAAGGAAAATACATTTAGTCATATCATAGCAAATTAGAAAAATACAAACAAAAGAATAAAAAAATAAATGTAGAGAAATATACACCATTTTAAGAAATAGGCATTCCAACGAACAAAATATATTGCACAGGTATGAATATTACAAGCAAAACAGTTTAAAAGACATAAAAACAGGACAAAAACAGAGTCATCTATAAGGATGAGTGAGACAAAAAAGATCATGACACGTTGTTTAAAAATCTGAATGCATATGGGAGAAAATACTATCTTTTCGTTCTGGCTTTCACTGAAATATATCTTTTACCCGACTCTGTTGTTACAAGGAGTGGCTGCATGGGGTGGCTATGTCTATGATGATGTTTACCTATGAAATAATTAAATGTTGTTTTATTGTTACGATATAATAATTGTTCAATGCCACTTTGTGTATGTTAGAAAAAAGAAATATGCGTCGTCATTATTCAAGTTGTTATTTTCAAACTACCCACCACGTACACAACATAACCTTCCTATAACTGGCCAGATACATTCAAGAAACAATTAATTGGTTCTCGATCAACCCAAGCAACATGAAGATCGTATCCAGAAGTGACTTGATGCAATACCCAATGATGAATTAGAACTGAAAGGGATTGCTCTGGAATTAGTTTAGTAATGTACATGTAATGATGCCTGGTGCCAGTGGTGGTAGAGTAT
>BSQZ01000118.1:1127500-1130000 GCA_033239005.1 Lamellibrachia satsuma | reverse complement strand
TTCACGTACGTGTGCAACGGGGATTCTTTTATGTTAAACACCCACTTCTGAAACGGAGGCCGATGCGTCAGGATTTTAAACGAATCGCGCATGTGAAAGAGCAGCACATCGGCATCGCGATACTGAGATTTGTCGGTCATGTACACACATCTGCTCTTCAATTTTGGGCAGGTGTCCAGATATGTCTGATATCCCCACGTTGTGTCAAACCATGTTGTCGCGTAAAGGATTTTCAACGGCTTCCCGAAACGTTCTGGAAACAGCGCAGTGTCATTGTGGTGCGCATTTGTGAAAGTCCACGAACTGTTATTGTTTGGGGATATCGTCAAATTATGGGCAGAAGCGAATTTGTACCAATTAGCGAGAGTCAACGATCTGTTGTTGCTTTGCGTGATTGTCCATTGTTTGACAGAAGCGAATTTTTGCCAGTCGACTTTGAATTTCGTAACTTGCCTCCATAGGTCAGCGATATCGGTTTCCATGGCAACGTACATTGACGTGACTATTAAGATGAACAAGGTGCCGCCCACAGTCATCTTCTGTCGAGAGGTGTAACCACTTTGATTTGTCATGTTTTGTGATTATCTGTAACAGTAATGTGCAAATCGATTTTTGTATTATAATAAATCGCACCAACAACGGGAATTTCACAATAACGTTTATAAACAATACTATCTTAAATATGCTAAAGCTCCATTCTCAACTGATCTGCTTTGTTGATGTTCAAATATGTAACTTGTGAATAGTTTATGTAACATCCGCAGTTGATTTAATAAAAAGTGCATCTTTTTGTTAAAATCATCGAAAGAATTTACTTTAGTCGTTAGATCTGGCAAAGCTCAAAATAGTGGATATCCAAAATGGTAAAAACGGTGCTGGTCACTGCCGATCATGGGCGTGACTTCCATCCTCTCGCCGATCACATGACACAGTTGCGAAATCTCACCGAGGGTGACATTCACTCCACTTATTGTTCCAAAATTAAGTAATTTAATAGTTTGTCTGATGATTTCGCAAAAACTACATATAAAAGTTGTACATACGATCTACCATTTTGTAGTGGATACTAGATAGGTTTGATTTTTCGCACAAAGAATTCGAAATGAAACTAGCAAAAAATTATTGTTGAGGGAAGTTTAATCAACTTCCACACAGCCTGCGCAATTCGTTCGTAATTATTGTTTCGTGCGGTGTGTTCCACGAAACAACAATGCGTTATGAAGAGCCATTAAGCTGCGTGATCTGTTTTTGACGTGGGGCATCTCAATTTAACACTGCATGCCTAATCTCCGGGACATTGATTAAATACAGAAATGTGTAAATTCGAGGTAAGGCCCTGGCTAGTGTATCACAGCCAACCTATTCTTCTAGTGCATACAATCATACCAACGAATCATAGGTCTAAGCTTTTAGCACAATTATTTAGAACATCGAATGTGTAGATTGTTTTTATATTATTTATAATTACTGGCGACAACATAAGCAGGCTGTGCAATAAATAAAAAATAATGCATGAAGTTTGGCAGTTATCCAGCAAGCATTGCCAACGACACAGTTTCTACTCTTTACTTTGGAGCGATGTGTTGAATTATAAATACAATGCAATGCAATATGAAACACTTCTATTGCGATAAAATCGTCGCGAGACCCACGCTCGGCAGCGCAAACACAAGGGGCTGTAAACACGATTTTCAAGTTTATTTGCAAACATTTTCTTTGAGCGTAAAGAGTATACTTTTGCAAAAATGCATTTCATCGTGTAATATTAATTCCGTGTGGCTACCAGACAGTGTCTATAGTAAGGAACCTAAAGGCCAAATTTCATGAAGATACGTCAAATATACGTTAAGGAAAATCTGAAAATAATATGCTGACTTTCATGCATTTCTTACCCCACTTCAGTTTAAATTCGTAATAAAACTTCCACTGAAATACCACGAAGTACGTTGACCAACAACAACCAAATGTTTTAAACTGGTCGTCAATCAGTGAGCTAAACGTTCCAGATTTTGCGCAAATTGGAATAATAGATAAGGCAAAAAGTCAATTTGGTGCATTTTCCGTTTAATACAACTTAGAATGTCCTCACCAAATGAACGGAATGAATGGAAAATTGTGAAATAAATAGGTTCTTGCACGCGTTAAACCGAAGGCCTAATCATGGTAAACATTTTGAATACATTTAAAACTCTGATGGCACGCCCATACAACATGACATGCATTATGTTGTTATTCGCCACTGAGCTAATATTAATGAGGTCATTTGAGAATTTCAGATACTTTTCTTTTTGGTTTCAATATCATAAAAGCTGTAAAAGCAATTTGCACATGCAAAATGCTTTTACAGCTTATGATATTGAAACTATGATATTCACTGTTTATTATATGCAGCAAAAAGACGCCGAGTCGTTCGACCATTTTAAGTCTACAGTTGTTTTGTTAGATGCTTTTCTAAATTGATTTGCTGTGTCAAAACAACGACGAAAACATTATTAAATGC
>BSQZ01000118.1:1105000-1122500 GCA_033239005.1 Lamellibrachia satsuma | reverse complement strand
ATCCATTGATTTCGAAAAATTTGGTCCTGGTAGTGAGGTAACATTTTATCCAATCATTTCCAACTCCACGCACATCATATAAATTCATAATTTTAGACAAATATTGCGTTTTCTACTGTATCGAAGGCCTTTCTTAGTTCAATTAATACACCAATATCATGTTTCTATCATCACGTTCCAATTGACATTTCCTTTATTAATTCCATTATGGCCTAGGATGTGATCAATAGCTGTACGAAAACCGTCATCTTAGTGACGATGATAATAATGATGATGATAACGATGGTGATGATGAGGGTGATAAATGGTTAAGATTGTGATGAGGAAGAAGATGAAGACAATTAAGCAGTCTTAGTGATGATGATGATGATGATTATGACGATGATCATGACGATGATAAAGATTATGATGATGATGATAATGATAATGATGATGTAGATAGCGATGGTTATGATAAGGGTGATAAATGGTTATGATGATGATGAGGAAGAAAATGAAGACAATTAATCGGTCGTAGTGATTATGATGATAATGACGACGATGATGACAATGAGGGTGATTATTATTACGATTATGAGGACGAAGATAATGACACCTTCAGCCTCATTATCCTACTCCTCCTCCTCATCGTCATCCTCATCCTCATGTTCACCCTTATAACGGCTAGCCATGCTAACACCCACTCGACGTTCACAAACGTATGATTAACATAGGAATTTCAGAACGAGTGAGCCGCATGTTTTCTGGGAGGACATAATGGATTGCCGTTCACATGATCTCCCAGGTAACGCACAGCAGTAACTACATGTTGGCAAACAATCGGACCGAGTCAGACAGAGTGGTAAGGGAGAAGGGGGGGGGTCATTAAAAAGGGTAACCTCAACACATGAAAGAGGTAATCTATACTCAAATAAGGGATCATCTCAAACAATTATTTAATGGATCATTAAAAATGCTTACTAACTGACCATTTGATCAAATTAAGGGGTCATGTCAAACAAGTTAGGGGAAATCTCAAAATGCAATTTGATATTATATTAGAAACTTAAGTTTAAATATAAATAAAATATGGGACCACCTGAAACAATGAAGGGATTATCTCAAAAACATTTATTAAGGGTTATTTCATTCAACTAAAATGTTCACCTAAACGATTAAAGGGCACCCAAAGTATTTTAAATTATGATTAAAATTAAGGAATTTTATCAAAAACAAGTTAAAGGATCATTTGAAAAGGTCTTAATAAAGGTCGTTTAATAATAAACTAGCTGATCATCTCAAAACATTATGGGGTCACTTCATCAAAGCAAGTGGTCGTCTCGAAAAAAAGTTAAATAAATTAAGGGGTCATCTCATAAAATTAATGGGACTTCTCAAAATAAGTTAAAGGATCGTCACAAAATATGTAAGAAGTATCTAGCTGTTCGTCTCAACAAATTAAGAGATCATCTAAAAAAAGTGCTTTCTCAAAAAAGAGTTCTCTTAACTGTATGAAGTGACTGCTTCATTTCATAACGATCAGCTACATACGTTTTTTAATTATCCTTCCTTTTTAATGATCCTTTAATTAGTTTGGGAAGACCCCATTATTTTATGAAATGATCCCTTAATTTATTGAGACGATCAGTTGTTTCATTTATATTGACTAGTTAGGCTTTTTAATATGATCCCTGAACTTTAATGAGAAGAGACTTTCTTTTTGAGATTATCCCTTAATTTGTTGAGACGATCAGCCTGTTAACTTGTTAAATACTTCTTACATATTTTGTGACGATCCTTTAATTTTTTTTAGAAGACCCATTCATTTTATGGGATGACCCCTTAATTTATTTAACTTTTTTTGAGACGACCACTTGACATGATGAGATGACCCGATAATGTTTTGAGATGATCAGCTATTTAATCATTAAATGACCCTTAATGAAACCTTTTTAAATCATCCTTTAACTTGTTATTGATAAACTCCCTTAATTTTAGTCATATTTAAAAATACTTTGGGTGCCCTTTAATCGTTTAGATAAAATGCTTGCCCAGAACGTATCGCCGTTAGGTTATTACAAGTTATGTTTAAGGAATAAACATACTAGGATTTTAGTTTACAACACACGCACGCAGGCACACAGGCACGCACGCACGCACGCACACACACACACACAAGCACGCACGCACGCACGCACGTACGCACACACACACACACACACATACACATACACACAAATTAAATTACAGCTAGCATAGTCGCAGAGAGCGACTAATTTCGCAGCTGGGAAAAATACATCTCCGCTTGGTTCACTATAAATTGCAAACCGCAAAGGAAACGATACGTATATATGAACAATCTAGTGAAATAATTGGATGTTCATGTATAAGGAAAAATGTGATGGAACATATTCATGTCGGAAAGGAGATACAAAATGTTGCCTGGAGAAAGTGAACGAAGATTACAAACTCATGTTTGCGCTTGAGAACAGCCTGTGCGAAGATTACGTCACGGAAAAAAATGTGGCAGATTATGCAAATGCAGCTAAATGTCGTTCTGGTCGTGATGGGGTATTCTATGTACTCCGTGACTCTTCCGTTAAATTCGTTCATAGACGTAAGCGACTTCCCGTCCCCCAAGGCACTGGCTGAGCACCTGACACGTCTGGACAGCGACGACGCGCTGTACAACGAGTACTTCCAGTGGCGCACGACGCACGACTGCACGGGCAATGGCGCCCCGATGGGCTGCCAGGTGTGCGACTATATGCTCCGACACGGCAACGAGACTCGACGTGCAACAGTTCTGGTCGGTCGAGTCGAACTGCATCCAGCCGGACCAGTTCTTCGCTGGATGAGAGACCATGAACAACGCAAACGTACGTTCCGTTTGTGAAGAATAAACTGTTCACTATTTTAAGTTAGCAATGCCCGGGCTACAATAGGCAACAAAGAGACTAAATGATGTCGGGATGCGATGACAATATTTCGTCGCATCGTATAATTGTTTAATTTCTTTAAAGTGTTATTTGATTTGATAAGACATACAATAATTGATAATAGTAAATAATAATAAATAATAATTAATAATAATTAATAATAATTAATAATAATTAATAATAATTAATAATACTTAATAATTAATACTAATTAATACTAATTAATATTAATTAATATAATAATTAATAATAATTAATACTAATTAATAATTCCTTAATAATTAATAACAATTAATTAATGATTAATTAATAATTAATCTTAATTAATAATTGATAAGACATACACTAATGATGACGTCTTTGAACGAACATTATCACCAATCGCAAAGTTATCATTGTAATTAAGTAGAATTAATGTGTGCTTTTGCATGAATGACTCAATGGTGCTAGGTATATTGCCGCTGGATGGAATATTTATAAACGAGATGTGCTTCTATTTACTCCGGCTGATGCAGTAACAGTCCAAAAGTTCCTGACCTCATAGCACATCATGTGGTGAAATGCGAAATGTCAATATTACTATAACAACATTAATACTGCAACAAAACATATTACATCAACCAACTATCGCATGCGAGCAAGCGTGCGTGCGAGCGAGCATGTACGTGCGGGACCATACACTGTGTACCATGTAAATACTCAGAGTCAACGTTAATTGGATAGTCGTAGCATGGGAGACCGGCGTTCCACCAAGCAGATGGTTGAGATAATTTTTGGTACTTGCATTATATAATTTATTCAGTACAAAAATGTTTTCATAAAAATGTTTCTGAGTTAAAGATCCATCCTTGAATATGAATATTCGAATATGAAGTTTATTTCAACTCAAAAATTAAAGCAGGAAATTTACAATTCAGTTATAATGTCTCGACAATTCGATTGTTTTTGCTAGTTTTTCAAATAAATATTTCGAAAATTCAAAACTACATACTATCCACTGCAACATGCTACCTCGTTTGTGCAAATTTTTTTATGTACTTTTTTGTGAAATCGTCAGACAAAGTATTAAATTACTTAATGTTTGGTCAAACATTAAGTGAAGTGAAAATGGAAACGTTGAATACTCATGAATTTCACCATTGTTGAAATGTCTTAACTTTGTCGTGTGATCGGCGAGAGGATGGAAGTCAAGCCTATTGTCGGGATTAACCCGAATAGTGTTTACTAAAGATATTAGGTTTACTCTAGTATCTTTGGTGTCTACCATGTTGGATATCCACTATTTGAGCCTTATCAGATCTAACGACTAAAGTCAATTATTTCGAAGATTAAAAAAAGGCATTTGTTTATTAATTTGACTGCGGATGTTACATAAACTATTCACACACTACACATTTTTACATCAACGAACCTAATTTGTGATAGTCTAAATCAGTTGATGATGGAATTTTAAAAGCTTTTGATCATCAAACGACAAAAAAGGGTCTTAAGCATCACAATCAGTGTATCAGACGCAACGTATTCCCACTATACACCTTAAGTTGTCCCTTGTTCTGATAATGACTTTTGAGCTTCCCTGTTCACGATTATGCTTAACGGTTCTGTTCTGCTGCTCCTGTGAGCTCAGATTCATGAAGATATAGGCGCTATGGAAGTTCATTATTATTATTATTATTATATACACTTCACTTTACATGATTATTAAGTATTGTAATAATCGTAATTTAATTGTGATCGTTACTTTGTGGTGCTGGGATGTTTAACACATGTAGTTTGTGATGCAGGTAACTGAGAAAAAAATGGATAGCTAGTCAGGAAAACAGATGTTTGGAGGAATCGTGTCAATGCAACATTAAAAGATAAACGTGAGCCCATAATTAAACATGACTATTTACAGTGCATAATATGTGCAGAACATGTACAAAATTTCATGTAGAGGTCGTAGCAACACCAAATCTTATTGTGGCCATGACAGCTAGACAGGATGATATTTTCATAAGGTTACGCAATGATTCGTGAAACACGGGAGGCTGAACATTCACAAAAAATACTTACGAAATGTAGGAACTGGCAGAAAAGGGACATTTGCCACGGATTACCTATTAGTGATGCGCTTGAGACGTTTAGGCATCTGGAAGTAGATCGTCATGTTGACCAAAAACAGCTTACTATACATCGTGCAGTCAGAACAGTGGGAGTAGATTTCTGCATGAGAGAACGACGACGTGAGCAGTCAACAGGAGTATCGTTCTATGCTGCGGAAAATGTCTTTCAAAACTGTCTCTTCAACTTCAGACAAAACAGACCTTATTATTATTATTGGCACTAAACAACAATGAAATAAAGTCATCAACCATTTCCCAGTTAAACTGCTTGGCAGTGATACATTCCATCAGATACTGTTCGCAATCTAGGTGTTATCTTTGACAGTGACTTCAACTTTCGCCAGCATATCTCTCAAGTATGTAAATCCTGTTTCTATCATATTCGTGATCTTCGTCGAATTCGGCGTCACATATCTATATCTACTACTAAAACAATATCAACGGCACTAATTAGCAGCCGCCTTGACTATTGCAATTCACAACTAAATAACATTGCTAAAAGAGACTTGGCTAAACTCCAACGAGTAAAAAATTGTCTGGCACGTGTGGTTCTCAGGGCGCCTCGGTTTTCACCGTCACTACCACTACTTAAACAGTTACACTGGCTTCCAGTTTCTTACCGAATTAATTTTAAGCTGTCCACTCTTGCATATCGTGCTCTATCTACACAACAACCATCCTACTTGGCTAGTCTCCTGCATCTTTCAAATATCCCTAGGCAGCTAAGATCATCAATTTCACAACAACTTATTAATTTTATACTTAAAACAAAACTTAACTTGGGTAAACGTGCTTTCTCTGTCGCTGCGCCTAGGGTCTGGAATGAACTCCCTATCACTTTGAAAACATCTGAAACTATTGCTATTTTTCGAAAAAAACTCAAGACATATTTATTCCAACTTGCATTCCCACCATAAATGTTCGGTTGTCCCTCGTTCTGATACTGACTTTTGCGTGTCCCTGTTTACGATTACGCTTACTGATTCTGTTTTGTCGCGCCTCTGAGCTCAGGTTCCTGAGGATATAGGCGCCATAGAAGTCAATTATTATTATTATTAACTTCAAGGCCATGCTAAATATAAAGCAAACATACAACATAGAGTTAATTGACTAACTCTAATGTAGTGTCAATACTGTCATTGAAGGTTACAACCACGTGCATCAAGCAACTTTATTTGCTAATGTCATGGGCTGATATATTAATAGTATTTGGTGCATATGTTAGGCGTTTGCCATTTACCACATATTACGATGTCAGCTGTTACTAGACTTCTGTTGAAGCTAAATTTGATAACAACTTATTTTATGTTCATTTAATGTCACTTGCTATTGTCACTTTTCAGTTGTAGTTGAGGCTGAGGACATTCAGGAGACGATGACGTTTGTTTTGTGGAACAACTACGAGGAGAGGATCGTTAACCTGGACGCTGAGCACCCCCTGGCGGCGACCTGTAACCCTATCCTTAACCCTAGAGCGCCCCTGGCGATTGGAGTTAACTCTAACCATCGTAACCCCAACTTTTTGACGTGGCGAGTGGCTAACCCTAACACTAGCCGTAACCCCTGTCGACTGTAGCTAACCCTAACTGTCGTAACCCCAGCCTATAGACGTTTGTGGCATGACCTTGACGGAGTGACCCCTACGCAGCGTTTATGAATAGGGTCATTATCAAAGGGACTAATGAGGAAACGAGAAAAGAACGCAACACGGTATGGTACGAGTGCACACGTATTTTATTGAACAACACAAGTAGCATGATACAACACGGTAGCGTGTAATATCACCACTACGACTACGACTATGATGATTGATGATGACTTGACTTGCGTATGTTGACCATCACACCAGAGGTCGCGAGTTTAGGGGTGTCTCCACCTCGCCAGAGGCTCGAGGGTGACGACGAGGCGACTTGCGGATGTTTACCATCACGCCAGAGGTCGTGAGCTCAGGGGTGGTGCATCCACCTCGCCAGAGGCTCAATCGATGTACTACTACGATGTGCGATAATACAGTCTACCTTGTCGCAGCTGTTTAAGCCAATCGAATACGCGGCAATCGTTAGCTACTAGATCGGTGCCGAATATGTTAACAAAAGTTCTCATCGGAATGCCAATACAACGAAGCAATACAAAAGCTACACAATATTGTCCACAAACGTTAGACAGAGGACTCTGAAGCCTCTTGATATTATGAGTCCACTCGGAACAATGTTCGTTCAGGAAGGTGCGGAACGCCGCGTGTCGTAGTGGCAGACCGTACGAGGAGAAGTAATCGCCGCGTCCGTCGGCGTCCAGGTACAGCGCTATCCAATGTTCGCCCGGTTCGTCGCCGTCGTCGGTGTTGCACACGAAGGCCGCGGGCACAGCGCCGTCTATCGTCGTAGGCAGTCCGTCTTTGGGTACGACATCACGAAATATCGATCTGGCGCGCGGGTCCATCGCCAGTAGTCTAGCGATCTGCAGGGTGTCCATCTCAATAGTCGTAGATGATGTTGCGGCTCTATGCGCAGGTTGCCCTGTTGTACCAGATGGAAGCAGGGGCCGTCGCACTGGTCGAGGGTCAGGTCGAAACCGAAGAATGTGTAGCAGTGTCGGTAGTCGCTGCGAGTCAGTCCGTTCCCCTCGTCCTGCCAAATTTTGCCGATCGAGGAGAACAGACTGATGTAGCTCCTGACAAAGAGGTCGTCTGCGAAATTCGGCTGGATCGCATCGGATACTTGACCGTGCTCTTTTCTAGAGCCTTGGTGTGCGCCATCTGCACGGTCGGATTCAGGGTGGCCTTCTTTGCAAACAAGGTGGCATTGACGATGTTTAACCTGTAATCGGGGTTGTTCCCACCAGCCATGAGCGCATAAGCAGACTTACTGCGAACCATTCGTACCTTGACATCGACGCCGTTGATCAGGAATTTATCTTGCTCAAAGAGATCCACGTGGAGACGGCCCATCAGGTCGACCACTCGACTCCTTGCGATGTTCGCTCTTTGAGACACGAACCCTGCGTTAGCCGCGGGTCCTTCGACTATCTCGACGGCGTCCATGCGAGTGGCCGTGTCCTTGTGCCACAGCTGACTCTTCAGGTGCGTGTCCTTGGCATCGGGACCGTAGCTCAGCAGCGTATCTATGTAGGCGCGATACGCGTACGTGTTGGTTGAAGGGGTCACGAGCGTCCCGTTCAGGTGGACGTCGACTTGACTGCCGTCCTCGTCGCTCTGTGCGTCAGTACTGTCCTCTGATGCTGCTACTACGTCCTCTTCTATGATGGTGGTGGTGAAGTCCTGTGTTGTCGTGTCTTGTGTCATTTCTCGAATGAAGTGTCACCATACGCGCGGCTAGTTTTTATAGTGGAGTGGACGAGTGCCTTGGCATCGATCCAGCTGTTGAATGTGGAGGGGTAGCCGAACCATTTCACCAAAGCCTCCGTTCGTCTACCTACCTTACGACACTGCAGTACCGCTTCCACGTAGTACATTTTATCGGCGGGTACCGACACTTTCTGCAGTTCCATTTCGTAAACGGTGCCGTCCAGCACTTCGCCGAGATCGTCCCTCAATCGGTACACGGGTGGATCGGAGGGATGAACCTCGTGTATCGTGAACATCTCTTCGCTCCAATTCACCGCATAGCCTTTTTCGAACTTATATTTGTACTTGCTGATGCGCACGCGATCCGACATGCGCAACTTGGGCACGCCCTTACCGTCGTGTCCGCACAGACGCTGCCACACCTCTTCTTGATTCTGTGGACTTACCTGTGACGGAGCCATGCCGATACTGCGGTGGGGGGGGGGGTGTTGTTGTACGATTGCACCAAGTCCTGAAGGACGTCGATGTATCGCCACGTCTGGTGTTTCGTGAAGTATCGCCACATGCGAGTCTTCAACGTTCTGTTGAATCTTTCCACGACGCTCGCCTTCGTCTCCGCGTTGTGCGTGGAGAAGTGATGGATGCCGTGTTTCTTCAATAGAGCCTGAATGGATTTATTCAGAAATTCCAGTCCTTGATCTGTCTGCAACGTCTGTGGCTAGCCTTTGCTGAACGTTGTGTCAAGCGCTGCTACCAACGACGCGGCGGACTTTTTCTTCATAGGAACACACCAGGCCACTTTCAAGAAGACGTCGATCACCGTGAGGAGAAAGGTCATACCGTTGTTGTCCTTTTTCAACTTCGACAGATCAACGAGATCGGCCTGCCACTGCTAACGTAGACCACCCATGATGACGCGTCGTCTCTTGAAATGACGTCTAGCCGGTTTGTGTAGGATATCGGCGTCCTGTTCCGACAACCATTCTGCGACCATTTTTCGTGGCATGCGCGTGACGCGTCGCAAGGCATCGACTCCACCGTAACTACCTACCCTTGTCGGATCGAAGTAGACCGTCCTCAGTGGTTGTTCTTTCCTCGGTGCCATTAAAAGAGTTCCGATGGATTGGCGGTGATTGTGACGTTGACGCCGCAGCACGGTTCTTGACGAGTGACGACGAGTACGCTGACGTACACCATAACACCCACTACCACACCCAAAACGACGACGAATGACCGATAATCTAGTAGTGAAACCATACCCCGAATAGCGACTGTTGTATAAGACTTCGGGCTATAGCGTCAGCAATCAAGTAAAGTCCACCGCAAAATATCGCAACGATGACGGAACGGTACGTGTCCTGTGGATCGCTCAACATCGTAGCGCACACTGTGCTATGGACACGTGCCGCACCGTCTTAAATGTCTTCCCAACTAGCTAATGACGCCAGAGCCTTGCGTTGACGTTCTGGAGGTGGGGTGAGCATGGAATGTTCCATCTGACTGCGTCGACGAGCGAGGAGTGTCCAACTGAGCGATCTTCGTGCGCTACCAGCACCACCACCAGAGCGAGGAGTAGCCACCGCTCGACGACGACGACGACCTGGAGTGGATGTCGTCGGCGTCGCCTGACGTATGTAGTCTCTCCTGGCAACGTTACCGACCAACTCCGTGGGTAGGTTCATGGCACGGAGTTGTCTTGCGAATGGCTGCCATCCCGTTGGATCGGTCTTTCTCATACGCAACATATCATTCACGAGATCCACCACGTTATATCCGGCAACCGGGATACCTTCGTGGATCAGTTCGCCGCGAGCGGTCCAAGAGATGTCTTTTTAGAGATGCTCCATCAAACGTCTGGCTTTGGCTTGCATCGTCTTGGGAACGGTGTCCACGAAGTCGGCCTCTATTCCGCTACTAGGAGTTCCTACTGCTCCCTTCGTCACCCCCGCCCCCGCACCCGCTCCCGCCCCAGACTCGTTCACCGCGACCACGCGTACTGGTTCCTTGACGTGTTTATCGGACAAGACGTTGTACCGTTGCAACACCTGATTATACAGTGTTACCTTGGTCCTGTCGTCGAGGTCCTTTCTGTCGAGGATGGTCATCATCTCGTCATCGATGGCTTGCACCTTCTTACCTAAGGGGTCCGTCGGGGTGGGGGTGAACGAAGCGTGTCCAACATTCGTGGGTCCACCAAGGCCACCTTGCGTGCGTATTCCATGTCTCTCTCTCTCTCTCTCTCTCTACCTCTTGAGCAGCATTACCGACGGTGCTAGGAAGGCCGATAGGAAACCTCCGCTCTGTCCCTCGCCGACCTGCTGTTGCAACAAGATGCGTCTTCTCCGGGCAGCTGGCGTTCGTCTCTGAGCCAACTCGCGTAACTTCGTCCTGTATTTTCTCAAACGTCGCCTCTGTAATTCTCTCAATGGAATGTTCTGTTTTAATATGTTGTAGGCATACTCGGCTAGTGCACACAGCAGATCAACGTCGGCGTTGGCGATGATGGCCCTTATCAGTTTGTTGCTCTTGAATCTGTTCAGAGCCTGTAGGCACAAAATGTGTCTCTTCACCAGGTCAGACATGGTGCGAATGAAGAGACTATCAACGCATGCGGTCTTTTTATACCTTCGGCAAGTACACGTACTGAACACCGTCGTCTGGAAAGATGGCCGTGCGCAGACACGTCCTCGGAACCCGCGGTTCTTTCCACTTCCGCTCCGACGGTTGGTGAGCACCTCCAGGAACGCGTTCTTGTCGATGTCGTTGTGACGTTTGCTCAGTCCTTTGGTGCTGTATTTGTCGGTGGGTCCGAAACAATAGTACGTCTTGCTACACAACCCCACGAACCCGTCACCGGACCACTCCACCTTCAACAGACCCGGTGTCCTCTTATCGTACGCCCTGCGCGCCTTACAGCACGCCTCGTCGCCGACCCACGGTCTTTTGGCGAGTCGACAACGCACGTACTCGTTCCGATGGTCGTCGCAACATTCGGACGGAACCATTCGGAGCGGTGCCGGAAGTAATGTTCTTGTAGTTCCGGGGTGACGAGGGCGTCGACGGACTCGGCGGCCAATGCCAAATAGGCGGAGTCTGTATCCGTCTCGCAGTACTGAAAAAGAGGGCGCTCCAGGTACCTGTTGAAGGCTGAATTCGCTGTTCAGTCAAGTCAACGTCTACCTGAACGGCACGCTCGTGACCCCTTCGACCAACAAGTATGCCTATCGCGCCTACGTAGAGATGCTGCTGAGCTATGGTCCCGATGCCAAGGACACGCAACTGATGAGTCAGCTGTGGCACAAGGACACGGCCACTCGCATGGACGCCGTCGAGATAGTCGAAGGACCCGCGGCTAACGAAGGGTTCGTGACTCGACGAGCGAACATCATAAGGAGTCGCGTGGTCGACCTGATGGGCCGTCTCCACGTGGATCTCTTTCTGCAAGATAAATTCCTGATCAACGGCGTCGATGTCAAGGTACGACTGGTTCGCAGTAAGGCTGCGTTTGCGCTCATGGCTTGTGGGAACAACCCCGATTACAGGATAAACATCGTCAATGCCACTTTGTTTGCAAAGAAGCCGAATTTTGCAGACGACCTCTTTGTCAGGAGCTACAGGAGTCTGTTCTCCTCGACCGGCAAGATTTGGCAGGACGAGGGGAACGGACTGAATTGCAGCGACTACCGACACGGCTACACCTTCTTCGGTTTCGACCTGACCCCCGACAAGTGCGACGGCCCCTGCTTCCATTTAGTACAAAAGGGCAACCTGCGCATAGAACTGCATTTCCACGACGCGCTGCTGAACACCGTGAACGTCATAGCCTACGTCGAGTTCGAGTCCGTGTTGGAAATCGACAAGAGCCGCAACATCATCTACGACTACTGAGATGGACACCCTGCAGATCGCTAAACTACTGGCGATGGACCCGCGCGCCAGATCGATATTTCGTGATGTCGTACCCAAAGACGGACTGCCAACGACGATAGACGGCGCTCTGCCCCCGGCGGCCTTCGTGTGCAACACCGACAACGGCGACGAACCGGGCGAACATTGGATAGCGCTGTACTTTGTACTTCTGGTAGATGGCGCTGGTGAGGTGGCACATGTTTGAATAGTTGCTCTGAGTTGTTCCAACGGATACTCCTGTTTCTAAAAGTGGAACTGACGCCAAAGTGTATGTATACCACAAATGAAGTGTTCACAACAGGATACTGACATTGAATGGACTGACCGTTAGAAATTGGTGGCATAAATCGAGGGTCAACTTGTCTTGGCTGGTCGAACTGACCCACGGCTGCGCAGCTTGACCTACATTACGATTAAGACCATTGTCCATTGCTGTCATTGTTTACATTCGAGTGACGCAGACAGCCGCATTGATGGGCAAGCGTGGCAAGAAAGGACAAGAGCCAGTTTTGCGCAGTGCTACTAAACCTGGTGATAAGAAAAATACAGAACCGGATTCTGATTCAGATTCCGACAGTGACCAACTGCAGGCAACTGTTAAGAAGATTGTCTCTAAAAGCCTGACACATGTGACTAGCGGCAGCAGCGGCTTAGGCGTGAGCACCCAGAAAAATATTGATGTACAGGCTCTGATACAGCAGCTGATGCCAGTGATAGTGGGTGCTGTCACGGCGGCAGTGACCGAGGCGGTTAGCAGAGCAATGGAAAAATCAGTATCAATGATGGAGAAACGATTTGAAAATGCCCAGAAACAGGTATTACTGCTACGATTCCAACACGATGAAATGGAACAGTATTCCAGGAGAGAATCAATCAGAGTCTTCGGAGTTGAAGGTGATACAGCCGAAGAATCCGAGGTCGATCTGATAAGAAAAATCATATCGATCGCAAAGAGTATCGACGTCATTATACAATCAAATGATATATCTGTGGCCCACAGAGTGGGAAAGTCGGGAGGTCGAGCAAGACCCGTGCTGGTGAAGTTTGTGTCCAGGCAATTGATAAAACAACTGATGATGAACAAAAAGAAACTTAAGACTGTAAGCGCCAACACTGATGCAAAGGTGTTCATCACGGAAGACCTAACGCCGCTAAGATACAAACTTCTGATGATAGCCAAGCACGCAGACGCGGTTGACTATGCATACACACGCGACGGGCGCATCATCTGCAGCATCAAAGGCAACAAGATCACAATCCAGTCGCCTGATGATCTGTTTAAAGTTGGAATTGATCAACCAGATCTCAAGGCACTGGGACTTGGGTCCTACGTTCTCGGTGTAGAATAGGACGGGGAAGGAAGATCCTCTTGTGAAGACGGAGGAACTAAGAGTTTAATTACAGAACAGAACTCTGCTTTGCAACCTGCTGTAACTAATATCAAATGTGTTCTACTTAATGTTTGTGGCTTAATGACCAGGCTGAGATCGCCTGACTTTGATTTCTTTATTTCAGAATATGATTTAATATTTCTAACAGAAACAAAACTGGATGATCTTGACATAATTGATATAGATGGCTTTGATTGCCATACAATGAATAGAACAAAATTTAAATCTAAATCCGGAGGAGTAGCATTACTGATTAAGAACTCTCTGTCTAACACTATTGAAATTGTACATGGAGATACAAATTGTGTACTATGGTTCAAATCAAATGTTAATTTGCTTGGGTATGAAGCATTATGGGGAATAGTTTATATTCCGCCAGAGAATTCTATTTATTCATCAGCTAGCCTGTTTGATGATATAGAAAATGACACTGTAAACCTGAGGAATGACTTAAACAGCCCATTGTATTTAGTTGGTGACTTTAATGCCCGAACTGGTAATTTATGTGATTTTATTGAGTTTAACGATCGAAATATGATGTTGAATGACTTTGACGAAGATATAATGCAACAGTTAATGGGAAAAAATAATTCAGATAATGTAGGCATACCACTGGATAGAAATTCAATAGATAAAAAGACAAATAATTATGGACACAGGTTAATCACATTGTGTAAAAGTCTAAATGTCCATATTGTTAATGGCAGGATAGGTGTCGATAGGGACAGAGGTGCAACTACATGCAAAAATGTAAGCACTGTTGATTATATTCTTGTTTCTCCACAATCATTTAATAATATAATGGAATTTGAGGTTTTGGAATTTGATGAATTGTTATCTGATGCTCACAACCCTGTTAAAATGGGCTTTAAATGTACCATGCAACACCCAATTGTTCCAACAATAAGGGAGGATGAGATGACTGAGAATGATGATACTGCCCAATTTAACAAACCAAAATGGGTTAAGGATTGTGAATCGAGCTTTAAAAGTAGTATTAATTTGAAGGATGTTGTAGATATAGAGAAAGATCTTGACAATTTAATGTGTAATGATATTGATGAGGCTTCAGTAAATGATATAGTAAATCGCATTAATGATATATTAAAAAGTGCTGCTAAAATGGTTGGTTGTATGAAGGATAACTATAGACCTACAATAAAGGGTAAAAGCATTGACAAAAAAGCTAACGATAAACCATGGTTTAATCAAGCCTGTAAAGAAAGGAGAAAGCATTACTTTCAAGCCAAGGCAGTGTACTGTAAAGATAAAACTGATGTTAATAGAAATGCCAAACATATTGCAAGTAGGAACTATAAAAAGGAAATTAACAAGCAGCACAAATTGTATTTTAAGGATTTTGCAAATAAATTAAGAAATATGAAGAGTAAGAATCCAAAGGACTACTGGAAAATTATTAATGAGTCGAAAGGTGACAAAGGTAAAGAAATCAATACAGTTAATACTAACACTTTTTTTGAACACTTTAAGAAGTTAAGTTTTAGTGAGGAGGAGGATCAGAATGACTATGATTATGAAAATTTTGCAAACAATAATAATAATATTTTTTTAAATAGTATGTTTACAGCTGAGGAAGTAAGAAATGGTATACATAAGTTAAAAAACAACAAAGCGTGTGGGTTGGACCTAATCCTAAATGAGTTCCTAAAACATTCTGAGGATTGTATGATCTCTGTATATGTTAAATTGTTTAATGTCATACTAAAATCTGGCCATATTCCTAAAGATTGGGCCATGGGTATTATTTTGCCAATTTATAAAAATAACGGTCCTGTAACTAACCCAGATAACTACAGAGGGATCACACTGCTCAGTTGCTTTTGCAAATTATTCACCTCTGTTTTGAATAATAGGTTAACTGAATATATTGATGAATTGGGAATAATGGGGAGGAACAAACTGGATTTCGGCATGATTATTCCACAATGGATCATGTATTTGTCTTGAAAAATTTAATCGATTTATACTTAAATAAAAGAAAGCGCTTATACTGTGCCTTTGTAGACTACAGAAAGGCTTTTGACACTGTAAACAGAACATTCCTATGGTTGAAATTATTATCAAATAATATTGATGGAAACATTTTCACTGTGATATTTAACTTATTTAAGGAAGCCAAATCATGTATTATGAATACATTTACAAAACATTTGTCACCTTTCTTCCCATGCAATATTGGAGTTCGACAAGGCGAAAATTTGTCACCACTAATGTTTGCATTATTTTTGAATGATCTTGAAACACATCTGTCAAATGCATATGGGGGTTTAACCTACATTTCTAGTCTAATGGAAAATTGTTTTGAAAAAGAGGACATTGTTGTGTATCTAAAGCTTTTTGTGTTGCTGTATGCTGATGATACAATTGTATTAGCAGAGTCACCTACTCAGTTACAATCTGCACTTGACGCCCTATTTAACTATTGCAAAACTTGGAAATTGCATGTTAATACTGCCAAAACTAAGGTGTTAGTATTCTCAAGGGGGAAGATTAGAAAATTGCCAGAATTTAAATTTGGACCAAATAAGCTTGCCATTGTAGATAAGTATAACTATCTAGGAATTAATTTTAACTATAATGGTAGATTCTCTAAAGCAATCAGACATTTATATGAACAGGCAAACCGAGCAATGTTATGTTTAATTTCTAAAGCTAGGAAGCTAAAACTCCCTGTTGATATCCAGTTAGAACTATTTGATTCCCTTATATGCCCAATATTGTTATATGGATGTGAAGTATGGGGATGTGAAAATATTATGTTAATTGAAAAGCTACATAGGAAATTTTGTAAAATTTTACTTGGGGTAAACAATAGAACACATACTTCCATGGTTTATGGAGAACTTGGGCAATTTCCACTAAATATTAAAATAAGCAGTAGATTGTTGAATTTTTGGGGGAAACTATTGATGGGAAAGGAATCTAAACTGTCTTGCATTATGTATAAATTATTATATCAATTATATGTTAAAAATATCTTTGAATCCCCTTGGATTACTCATGTTAAATACATTTTAAATAACACTGGCCTATCTAACTTGTGGCTGAATCAAGAAATAGTGAATCTTAAATGGTTTAAAGCAGTTGTCAAATTGAAACTTACTGACCAGTATCATCAGCAGTGGGGTAGTAATATTTGCAATAGCGATGGGTGTATAACCTACAGAATAATTAAACATGATTTTAAAATGGAGAACTATTTGCTGGTGTTACCACCAAATCTATCTAGACCTCTGTGTAAATTTCGTACTTGTAATAATCGGTTGCCTATTCAGCAAGGCAGGTATAGTGGAATCGATAGGCAAGAGAGATTTTGTACTCTGTGTGATTGTAATGATATTGGAGATGAGTTTCATTATTTGTTTAAATGTACTTTTTTTCAAGAAGCTAGAATTAAATTTATTTCTAGATATTATTTTGTGAGACCAAACACTTTAAAAATGGACCAGTTGTTTAATTTGACAAGCCATGCAAAGCTAATTAAATTATGTAAATTCGTACAGGAGATTTTAAATAGCTTTAAGTTGTAAGTAGATCTTCCTGTGATACTTTTGTGTTTTGTATTTTGGTAAAACCATTTACCAATGTAATTTATAAGTATTATTGAAGCCTGGATTACATACACTTATAGCCATCTCACATTGTAACAGTATGCAACATTGTGATTCTCATGTAACCTAATAAGGTTTTTGAGAATAAAGTTGATGATGATGATGATGCCGACGGACGCGGCGATTACTTCTGCTCGTACGGTCTGCCGCCACGACACGCGGCGTTCCGCACCTTTCTGAACGAACATTGTTCCGAGTGGACTCATAATATCAAGAGGCTTCAGAGTCCTCTGTCTAAAGT